>JZLH01S0239638.1:18922-35379 GCA_001188425.1 Eucidaris tribuloides | reverse complement strand
TGATTTGATTCATACTACAGGTAGATGTTTTTTCGACGGTGCCAAATCAGATGACACAATTCTTAAGTATTGATGTTGTTACGCTAAGGAATTTTTGCCTCTAGAAAATATACTTGAAATCAAAGTCTAACGGTGACTGAAACTGCACTTAAAATTGAGTTTCTAACTTAGTTGCTAAAGGTTCTTGGGTGGTATTTTTTTCATATACCAGTATATTTACACAATGCTAATTCTTGGGCATGCAAAGAGATGCTCTGCCTTTGCTATTAGTTTCTCAAATCTCGGCAGTATTAATCATATTTAGAGATTCCTTTCACAGTTTTGCTTAGTGGTCCTGTGACTCCTGTGTTTGTGCCTCATGTCCTGACCGTTGGTGGGGTATTCAGGTACACATGCAGTAGATCCTCATACATAATAGTGTGTAATGGATGTTGAAGTTAGTTACACATTCTCATGTTTTCGCCTTTCTAGTTTAAAGTAAATTAATGACAAGGCATAGTAATGAATTACCAATTTGTTCAACACAATAGAAATAAGAAAGTTCATGCAAAGTACATGTGACAGTGTATTGCTTTTCCAGGCTCTGTGACCATGTCTTCAAGGTATTGTTAATTTTCGTGGTACCATAAACTTGGTAAGAATAAACTGAAACCCCATGACTACCAAATTAAACCCTTTAAAATGTTGACTTGTTTCAGTCTGCAAACTACATCAACAGATTGTTTGTCTGTGTTAGAAGAGTAACCTATTTCTGTACCGTAATCAGACATGCTCCATTAGCGAACACGATCTGTTAATCAGCCATTCCATATGTGACGTCGCGTTGACATAGGGGTTGCAGACAAATTTCAAGTTTCGAGTGTACTTGACTGTTATCCAACTGGCTCTTTACTCAAACGCTAAATTCTAACGATGGTTTGTTGACATCAAGGGCATTTGGAATAATGATTCGAGTTCTGGAAATTGGATTGTTCAATGATCAATACTTTTTGTACTACTATTGCTAGTTTCTTGTGACGTGACTTCGCGTGGGACAGTGACTACAAGGAGGAATTTTGACAGTACTTTATCAAATTGATTTCTATGAAACTACAATGTGATTTTAGGTTAGTTATTGACTGAACTAGAAACTGAATACCCTAAGCTCACATTCGACGCGTAAAGTGTGATTTGCTGCCAAATTTGTCCATTGTTGCGAGAGATGGCCCAAAGAAAATGTGGACTCGGTGACACAAGATGCCGGTGACCTCGTGACAGCAGTTCATGTTTCACAGCTGTCATAACGGCGCTTTAAAGACTTAAATTATTATGTTATTGATAACTATGAATGTAATATGTGAAATAGCCTTTTATGGATGAGTGTGAAAATTCCAGTTTTTTGCTTCAGGACTATTGTTAAAAAAAATTACTCCATTCTGTAACTCAGTGACTACAGCTGGTTCAAGGTTCGCTACACATTGACTGGCCAAATCACCCAAAACTCACTGAACTGTTTTTTTTTCAAACTAAATTAGAGTACTGTTCCTAGACTGAATTATGGGTGCTGATTAGTCTCTCTCTTTCCTCCTCCTCCTGGTGCCATGCGGCCTCGCCGTCCTCTGCGCGGTCGTGTTGTTGACGAGAGATACTATTCAGCCACCAAAATTTTCCAGTCTGACGAAAACATATTGATTAGTTTGTAAAACTAAAAAGTTTCAGTTTCGCGGTTAGTTCGGCAGCAGGGCTGGCTGTAGAACTTTCTTACGCTTAGTTTACACTAGGGTTTCACGACTGCCAATCTGTCAAGTCGATCGGCCCCTGAGTGCAAGCCAATTTTGAGCCTGTACGTCACTTTCGAATCAAGGCTCGCAAGCGTAATTTCGGGGCTCAATCTACCTTGCATCGGAGTGATCGACAACGCTTTCTGGCTCCGCTACTCGATGAGTTGTGATCTGTTAAAAATATTTCAAGTACGTTAACCAGAACGACGGTCGATGCAAGGCAGAACGGACGCCGATCATGACGTAGAATGACCCGGATTACCGTCCGGAGGCTAGACCGCGAAAAGGGCCTACTGATCGGGTAGTGGTGAAACCGTAGCATCTCTACGCACAAGGCTACCCTTAGTCTTTCGTGGCAGACTACAGTTCAAAATCAACATCCAAACTTAACACGCCGTTAGGCCACGGTACCGGATCTGGTCTTACGATCCAATTTCGAAAGAAATTGGAAATAGCATTTGATATATCATTTCAAGGCATTTATTTATTAAGTGCTCTGCTGAATAGTTGAATACAGATAATAACGATCAAATTACTTGGCCGTTTTCGTGTCATGATAGACGTGCAAGAATGTCTACGATTGATCTACGATTTGAAAATGAATATTGGTCCTTACTCCGGGTTTCAAGACTGACAGCGCACCAAAATCCCATTTTTGAATATTTCATAATCGTTTTCAGAAAAAAATAGAAGGAGAGTTTAAAAACAATATTTCTTTTAAAAACAACCAGAATATAAGAAAAAGTTCCGTGAGTAAAAAGTCTTTATTTGTTTGAAGTGCCCCTATTAATATGCTACTGTGAGTTATTCTTCAAAGCGAATTTGTCACACTCTATCAAAAGGCGTATTCACAATTAAACATTCATAGTTATTCCTATAACATAATTAGAATTTTAGAGTTGTTTAACGGTTTATGACAGCTTTTAAAACGGATGAATCTGTGAACCAGCATGTGCACGCGCTGCCTGGCCGCGAGCAGATAGAGAGTTGTCCCCCTCGTTCGAGCTCTCTCCCGGGCGGGAGTTTTCACGTATGCTGTTCATTACAGCGAGTCACATTTTCCTTGCGGCCATTTTTCTCGCAACAGATGGAAATTTGGCACAATCTAATCTTACGCATGAATTGAGCTAGCGTATTCAGTTTTCTGTTCAGCCAAAACTAGACTTAAAATCACACTTTGTAGTTCATAGGAAAATCAATTTGGATAAGAGTACTGTCAAAATTCCTCTTTTTCTATCACTGTCACTGCGAGTCACGTTCAAAGAAACATGCAATATATAAAAAAAGTAGTTGATTATTGAAACAATCATTTCGAACTGATCATGTATTGCCAATGGCCTTGATTCAAAAAAAAGACGATGTTAAATTTGGGTCTTGATAAAGCCAGTTTGATAAACAGTAAGACATTGAAACTTGAAATTTTGTTCAAATGTCACGCCGAGTCACTATGGAATGGCTGATAGACTTTGGTATGCGGACATTCTGATTTACGTACAGACTACATATTAACTCTTCAAACAAGACAAACAATCTGTGATGTTAGTTATGCAGACTGAAACAACCGTCAACAACTCATTGTAAAGGCGTTTAATTTGGAGTTCATGGGCGTTTCAGTTTTATTCTTACCAAGTATTATTAGGTAGCCCACGAAATTAACAATACCTTGCAGGACATTGGTCACAGGAGCCTGGAAAAGGCAATACACGTACATTTACTTAAACACCTGCTAGACTAGCAGACACAAAGATAATGTCACCCAAGATGAAGTATCCCTGATAATCTCTGGGACGTGACATCTCCAACTATCAGCCATAGAGTGTGACTTCCTTTCATGGTCCTGGCGTCGTGGTCCTGTTGCGTATGTACCCCCATATCCTCACAGTTGGTGGGTTATTTCAGCTGCCATCCACATACAATAGTGTGTAAATGTTGTTGAAGATAGCTTTGTATTGTTTAGTTCTACCTTAAAGGCAGGGAATCCCATTTGTACCGGTCCTGTATCACAGCAAAAATCACTAGTTCCCTTTAAATGAAGGACATGTCTGTGAAATCTGGAGATGAGTATGTACAGTGTATATTAGAATTTAAACACTACACACACAAAAATAATTACATGTACAATTAAGTGTATGTTTTACGCTAGGAATTTTTGCCTCTAGAAAATAATACTTGAAATCAAAGTCTAACGGTGACTGAAACTGCACTAAAATTGAGTTTCTAACTTAGTTGCTAAAGGTTCTTGGGTGGTATTTTTTTCTATATATACCAGTATATTTACACAATGCTAATTCTTGGGCATGCAAAGAGATGCTCTGCCTTTGCTATTAGTTTCTCAAATCTGGCAGTATTAATCATATTAGAGATTCCTTTCACAGTTTTGCTTAGTGGTCCTGTGACTCCTGTGTTTGTTGCCTCATGTCCTGACCGTTGGTGGGGTATTTCAGGTACACATGCAGTAGATCCTCATACATAATAGTGTGTAATGGATGTTGAAGTTAGTTACACATTCTCATGTTTCGCTTTCTAAGTTTAAAGTAAATTAATGACAAGGCATAGTAATGAATTACCCAATTTGTTCAACACAATAGAAATAAGAAAGTTCATGCAAAGTACATGTGCAGTGTATTGCCTTTTCCAGGCTCTGTGACCATGTCTCAAGGTATTGTTAATTTTCGTGGTACCAATAAACTTGGTAAGAATAAAACTGAAACCCCATGACTACCAAATTAAACCCTTTAAAAGCTGTTGACTTGTTTCAGTCTGCAAACTACATCAACAGATTGTTTGTCTGTGTTTGAAGAGTTAACCTATTTTCTGTACCGTAATCAGAATGTCCCATACAAAGTCTATAAAGTTTTGTTTGGATGGTACTGAGATCGTTACAGGCTGCTTATTTCAAATCTGTGACCTTAAAACTCCATTCAGAAACATTTTCATCTCAATTGCATTTCCGAAATACCAATATCATTCCCTATTACTCTTGGCTTACTGTTTGGCCCTGCGAAAAGGGCAATCTAGAATTGACTTCTGGTATGTGTTGGCATTCCTATACTAGTCGGGCGCTTCATAACATTTTTCCCGGCCAATGTTGCGGTTCTATTTTTACGACATGCAATATAAACACCCGTTGGTTAGATGCGAAAGCGCCCAGATAAACGAGTGACGGAACAGATGTCGCAAATACAATCAAGTGTGGACCCTTTAATAGTGCAGGCTGCCTTACGCGGTGTCTAACGAAGGAAAGGTCAAGGCGCTAGCTCGCCCCGTCGCTGGTTAACGAGCAAATGAAACGCTGGCAGCTTCCAGCCAATTTGCCCCCGTCTCAATTGGATTCCGAGTCGGATGACACAGCACCATTCAAAGAAGTCACAAAACAAAACGAGATGAAGAAAACCAAATGCAGAAGAGATTGTCTCCGTGGCTCATCAGAGCGTATTTCATGATGGCAAGTGGCAGATGCGCAATACTCGGTGCATTTGCGCAGCAGTCCCCGATTTGCCCCGCTCCTCTGCATTTGATTTGAATGTTGACCCGCACGCGAGTTAACGTACAATTGCATTCTGAAACTGATCAGTTCATATGTGAATATAATACGGCAGGAAGCCACAGAGTAAATTACTTCCATATCATTTTTAAAATGCACAAATCTTTAATCTTCTCCACCCCAGAATTCAAATGAACTTTTTCCATTTCATGTGGATTTATTTGGATATGCAATTTGAGCATAATCGGGAACTAAAATTAAATGAGAATGTAGTTTGGGCCATTACGGGGGAAGGGAAATGAAATTGATTGTTGTCCGTGTAGATCAAATGTACATGCATAGAGCATGTAATGTGTGCAGTGGCAAAAGAAAAACGTAAATAGCTAGCTGACAAACAAATAAACTAATTAACTAATTAATTAACTAACTAAAATGTAACTAACTGACTAACTAACTAACTGACTGTACTGAGTAATAGGATTAAGAAGGATGAGTAAATTCATATACTCACTGTTTTTCATTTCATTAATTGATTTGTGATTTTACACCAAATCCAAGTTAAAATTCTAATATGAGTATGGATCAAAATGCTCTTTCTGATGAAGTAAAGCTTATATAACCTTAACACCTTAATTAACCCTTTGGATGCTATAAAGTGAAATATACATGTAGTCGAAAATCTCAGGGGTCCCCCCCCCCCCCGAGATTTTTCATTAATTAAAAAAAAACCGAAAGACATTCAGAATCTGTTATTGGCGTAATATGACCTTTGAGCATAAAGCTTTCAAATTAAAAAAAAAATCCCCAATACTACTCTTGGGCTTTAAGACATGTACATGTTTACCATTACACTGTAAATTGTCATTTAAGGTTGCTCTAATTACCTACATGTAGTTTCATTTGAAGACCCCCTCCATGTTGTGAAAAAAGTGCTACTACATACCTGCCAACTGTCCTGATTTTTCCAGGGCAGTTCTGGTCTTATTACAGTTATTAGGCGGTACAGTAAACAATAAAAAGTTTACATATAATTAAAGAAATGAGATTAGAGTGCGAATGAGAAAAATATTTGAAACAGCTGAACCAAAATTTTTCTTTTGAGAAAAAACATGAATGAAACAAACCTTTTGTTCCGGCACTCACCAGTGAATGTACACACGGCATTTCCATTACAATTGGGGCGTTGCATTAAAATCACTATAGTAGTTTCATTTCTTTTGGTCATTCATGTTCAATTCTTATTTTAATCTACGTTTTTGTTGTTGAACGCACCGTCTAGTTACTGTAATAAAACTAGAACTGCCTTAGAAAAATCGGGACGGTTGGCAGGTATGCTACTACATGTACCTTTATATTTGTCACTTTTTACAAATAAATACTGAAAACACAAATTTATCCTTCAGTCCAAAGTTAGTGGGGGAGGTGTGGGGGAGGAAGTTGTGTGGACCCAGGCACCCCGCCCCACCTATGCCACTTTCTGCGATCTCCTTGCAGAAGATGACAGGATTCTCTGCCTGGACTCCCTGACGTGATTAGGAGCATTACTTCCCCGTCAGATTTATTTTTGTCAAATTGGGCCGATTCCTCCCTCTTTGCCAGGAGTGACAACAGTATTGATTATCTGGTAAAGCTGTCCTTGGCCGTTGGAGTGCTAAATTGAAGTGTGTTCGCATTGTTGGGCAGCGGTTCTCCACTGCAGTTCCAATATGCTGTTCGCTTCTCTCTTCTGATGTGTAAAAACTGACACTGTTGACACTATAGGCACAGAAAGCTACACACAAACACACACACACAGACAGAAAGACAGACACATACACAGACTATATACTCAGAAAGCTATGCACAGACCACACATACAGAATGAAAGACACAAACACGACACAGACTATGTGCTCAGAAAGTTTTACACAGACACACACATGCAGACAGAAAGACAGACTCATACACAGACTTTATACTTGAAAGCTATGCACAGACACACACATTGACAGAAAGACAGACAGAAAGACAAACACAAACACAGACTATATGTTCAGAGAGCTATGCACAGACACACACATACAGACAGAAAGACAGACACATTCAGACAGAAAGACAGACACATACAGACAGAAACAAACACAGACTATATGCTCAGAAAGCTATACACAGACACACACATACAGAAAGAAAGACACAAACACAGACTCTGTGCTCAGAAAGTTTTACACAGACACACACATACAGACAGACAGAAAAACAGACATACACAGACTATATACTCGAAAGCTATGCACAGACACACACATACAGAGAGGAAGACAGACACATATACACAGAGTTTTAATGGCATAAAAAGTGTTCCTGAAGATTAGAGACGATTACGAATGCATAACATGGTCTTGTGCTTTTTAAATTTCCTAGAAGTGGATGCAAGGTTTCTACAAATCTATAATTTCAAGGCTTCCCTTTACATCAATGTTCATGACTTGTTTATATCATGGTTTAGGGAGAGGGAACAATTCAATTGTGCATGGAAAGTTGTAGTGTGTCTTTATGCACACACACATACAGACAGACAGAAAGGCAGACACATACACAGTGTTTCAATGGCATAAAAAGTGTTGGAGATTGGAGATGATTACGAATGCCTAACATGGTCTTCTGCTCTTTAAATTTCCTAGAAGTAGATTCAAGGTTTGGACAGATCTATAATTCCAAGGTCTCCCTTTACATCAATGTTCATGACTTGTTTATATCATGGCTTAGCAAGAAGAATCAATACTTCTGTTAGCATCAACTATGTACAGTGAATGGAAAGATGGAGTATGTCTTTATTCAAGGTATTACTGACAGTATCTGTTTGCTTCATCTGTCTACAATACAACCTGCGTGTTCTACATTAATCAAGAACCAAATATGTGTAGGTGAACATTTTGAACAACAAAAAGAATGAATGTAAAATCTGTAAATTCTACTGTATAATTTATCCTTGCATGATTTACAGAACTGACACAGACCTGCCAACTGTCCCTATTTTCCAGGGACAGTCCCTAATTTTGGCAAAAGAAGTAGCGCTTTTTGTCAGATTATGTCCCTATTTTTCAAAATTTTCACCAATTTTTTCCCTATTCCTGAGGTTTCAAGATTGGCAGGTATGCTGACATGGTAAACTGAACAAATTAGTATGATATTAACCTCATATTAAACATCCAATATTATTTAGACATCCAGTATACAAATAATGAATGTTTATGAGTTTAATGGTACAAATATTTACATGAGTTGAAAGATTAAACGTTCCATTCAACGGGGCGAAGCTGAGCTGAATGGATCGTTTAGCCTTTCAATGAATGAAAATATTTGTACTATTGAACGAATGATAAAACAATTCATTATTTGTTTTATTACAACATTTTTAAGTAGATCTTTGTCATTTGATTAGAGGATTGTAAAGCATGAAAAATTATAGGCATACATAGGCCTAATACTCTTTCTGGCTTATTCACAAATTCAGCATGTTCAGTGTACGTGTATATAGATGTCTCTGCAGTTTCCTCATTTTAGTCTAAATTTCACCAAATATTTAAATCCTTATTAAAGCAGTGAGTACGGTTATGTTTAAACTGCATACTTAAAACTCACGTACATCGCACAGCTAAGTGGGACAATGTGTGTACAATACGTGCAGCGCACTGCGAACTGTGGAATGGGACGAAAATACATGTATAACCATCATGCACGCAAAAACATAACCAAAATGCACGCTGCGCTAAATGGAGTATTTAGTCAATATCATGTGACCAACAATCCTCCAATCAAATGACAAGGATCTACTTGGGTGTTGTATAATTTTAATTATTGAATGTGTTTAACATGTTGAGCCTGCTTCATAGGTCGCAATATTGGGTAACCTACATGATATTAACTACTATTAACCCGTTGGAGATTAAGTACGAGTTAACTCGTGTTAGGGTCTATGGAAAATGTGTGTTATAGTGAAATCAAATCGTCTCCGATGAGTTAAACATGTACATGACTGTATATAAAAACCACATACTGAAGACAAGAAAAGTGGTGTTTATGGAAAGGTGGTCTTTCTATACAGGTGGTGGCTAGAGCAACTTGGACTGTAGTTGTATCAGAAAGTTCTGCATTGGTATATATACTGTAAATCATCTTTGATGAGTTTAAATTGAATAGTATTTAGATTTATAGAATACAGATTAGGGTAATGTAATGATGTGCAATTTCCTATTAAATTTAGTTTATTTACTGGGTTTTTTTTGGTATACCCTCTCAAATTGACAAAAAAGTGACCAAAAAGCTATTAATAAATACAAGGACATACATGTATCAATTTTCTTAACTTTAATTGAATGAAGATTTGAGAGTTTTAAAACACAAACATATACTGCACGTCAGATTCTTGCTATACAGCCATCCCCCTTGTCTAGAGGCTTATCAAAACTATGCCTGAAAGACTTCTGTCGATACAGCTCACTTAATATACAGAGTGAAATAACCGCACATTCAAACCGTCCATTTTGAGCGGCTAATTCACTTGGAATGGTGAACCGAGGCATCAGATATATGTTTAGATTTACCCAACAACAACAAACAAATCAGGGTCAAGTATTTATTCTACGAGTAAAATTTGGCCCTGGAAGCGACATTGGCTGTTGGGTGACCACTAAAAGGTGTTTTTCTAACCGCAGAGTGAGGCGACCTTTTTTTTTAAAGCTTTCTTCATGTGTCTTTCAAGTAAAATAAAGTCAGATGTATGGGTAAATGTAAGTCTCACAGGTTCTTTTTGATAAAGTTCTGTCATTCCAAGATGAACTAGAGAAAAGAAAACTATGATGTACCTGTAATCACACATTTTATTGTACCACTTGTGGTTACGGTCTGAAACAAAAATCACTGTATATGTTTCATAACATTAAGCAGGGCTCGACACTAGCACTTGCCCGCTTGCCCGGGGCAAGTAAATTTCACTTCTGGGCCAGTAAAAATTTATGGAAATAAATTTTACTTGCCCAAATGGGCAAGTAAAAATTTTCAACTTTGATCAAGAGTATCAAATACTTTGTGTTTTTCAAATCAGTTTCAATTTTATGTAAGTTCAATTATGTAGAATCGGTAAAAACACTTTCAACAAGGACAAAGTCTCTAAAGTAACACAATTTACCAGCATTTTGTTCACTGAGGCAAGTAAAAATTTTGTTCAGGCAAGTAAATGAATGAAAACAGAATGTTTGCTTGCCCGATTGGGCAACCAGCCAAAAATGTAGTGTGGAGCCCTGCATTAAGTTAATTGCACAATAGAAACCTCAATAATTTATTAGAAAGGTTCCTTGGAAATTTCCTATTTTATTAAGTGACTAACAAAAATTTTCAAATTAATCAATATAATTTCCAAAAGAATTTTGCAGAATAAGTTATACATGCATTTGACAAAAATCTCAACTTCAAAACCATCTATTAATCATTGGTATTATGTGAAAATTTGGAGAAAAGGGCGTTTCCATACTTTTCCATTTGAAAACTCAATTTCCAGTTCGAGTAATCATTACCATGAATTCCATCCGTTTTCCGCAATCACGGAAAATCACTGTCCCTATATTAGTAATAGAAGAATGAGGTTCAGAAGATATAGGTTATACCTAAATCTGGGCTTTTTAGCAAGCATGCATGGAATGAACTCTTTGAGAGCTAGAGCTTGTTGGAGGCAGTAAATACCATACACAGGATCAGGACAAAAAACAACAACATGAAGAAACAATAGAGAATATCTCTTCATTTTCTTGGAAAAGCTGTCATCAGGCATGATTGAATTATTGAACAGTTGAAGTCAATCTACTGGGACAGATTACTTCAACTCAATTTGTTTTTATATTTAAAGGCATCCTATAACCCAAGCTACTGGTGTCTTTGATAAGGTCTAAAAATGAAGTCCTGAAAAAAACTACAGTTCAAAATGATCATTAAGTGCTTTAAAAAAGTGAAAATCAAGAGACCATTCCAATTTTCCCCCCATAAACTGCCGTGTTGCAGAATTTTCATCAGTCGAGAATAATTCTTACGCCAATTTTTATCTGTACATATTTTACAAGTCTGAGTGACAGCATAACTGTCTGAACTTTTGTGTTTTAGGGTGTTCATTTGTCCATTTAAATATTGTCAGAGAGCAAAGTTTGCCAATTTTTTAAACGAGTCTTCCACAATGTTATATAGTGTCTTTAACAACTCGGTACTTATTAACATTTCTAAACAGGATGTGTCTCTCTTTTTCTTTCTCCCTGCATCTCTCAGATGTGTTCCGGTCAGCGGCGGAGGCGGGTCCTAATGATATCCTGAAGCTGTACAATCAGCGGGGGAATATCGTCAATATCTCCCCCACCCTCGACGAGAACACGCCGGATTCCAGATATAAGCTGGAAGTTGTAGCGGCCTACTGTGATGGTACGAGTAAGTGTGAATGAGAAGGCGCTGGCATGCCAAGCGAGGATGTTGATTTCATCTCTTATCATACTTTTTCTATACTACTCTTACTGCACTCCAGTTGTAACAAACATGGTTATAACAACATTCTTGTTACAACAAAGTAGAAATTTAAGTCCCAAAATTATTACATTGTATCTATATATCTTTATATACATTCACTGTTTGGTTATAACAAAATTTCGATATAACAAAAGAAAATTGCTGGTCCCAAGGACTTCGTTATAACGGGAGTCGCCTACATGTATACTATATACGAGTGTAAATGTACTATATCCATCTTTGATGTTCAGTAGTAGATGTTGAGTAGTACTAGAAGTAGTTTGCTACTACTACTAAAATATACTACTCTTAACTAATGGCTAGTATTACTACTACTACTACTACTACTACTACTACTTCTACTACTACTACTAGTACTACTACTACTACTACCGCTACTACTACTACTACTACTACTACTACTACTAACTACTACTAAATATACTACCCTTAAGTAGTGACTACTACTACTATTGTGCTACTTCTGCTGTTACTATTATTACTGCCTGTATTTTTTCTACTACTACTACCACTACTACTACCACTACTACTTCTATGACTACTACTATACTACTACTACTACTACTTCTACTAAATATACTACCCTTAACTAATAACTACATGTACACTGTACTACTACAAGCTACTAATGTCCCACCTCTACTGTTACCATTACTACTGCCTACTGCTGCTGCTACTACTACTACATGTATGACGACTTCTACTGCAATGACTACTACTACTACTTTCTCGTAACACTGCCACTTTTGCTGAAATATACTGTGTACAGTCTTTTACATCCCCTCTGTTACTCGTTACTTCTACTTCTGCTTCTTGTTTTGTAACATATTCGTTGTCATTTCCAACACTTCATTTGAACATGTCTTTTTCATTTCAACTTCTCCTCATAAACTTCTTTGTGCTGAATGGAAATGGTGAGAACAAAAAGAATAAAACTCAAGGCTGGCTGTGGTGTTTGTGTGAGCCAACGCTTGTTTATTATATTGTATATTTCATATCGAACTGCCCAGACAAAAAAACTTGCGGTGTTGATATTGTACATTTGGTAGTTCATAATATATCTCGCTATCTCTTTGTCCGATGTACAGTATACTTCTGTGTGGTGTCCTTCAAGATTGAGTCCATTCTGCTATGAAAAAACAAGAGAGAAAAATAAAGAGAATTTGTGCTTTAATAACTGTAGCAAGATGATGACACAAACTGCCTGTGTGTCACAAGAACACACTTTTTCTCAGAATCATATTGCGTTAAACAACCTCTCTTTTGTCATTCTCGCATCAGTATCACAAGTGACAGAAATACTTGACTACACAGTCATGACTTTTTTGTTTGAACGGTAATTTAAAATGAGTCATGCCTTTCTCGGTGTATTTGCATCCTTTTCTCACGTGTAATCGATGTTGTTTTTTCTGTATTCATAAAAAAAATCTTGGTGAAAATTTCAGGACAACGTTTGAAGAGAAACAAATTTCTGATAAAGAAGGAAGGAGAAGGGGTAACACTGGATGTGGGGTGATTTATATATAAAAAAAAATCAGTTTCCAAGTGCAAATTGACCTTGAAGTCCACAAATTTTATAAACTCAAGAGGTAAAACACCATCCTTTCCTTACACAAAAGCATTTTAAAAATATTGTAATTCTCTCAAGGCCAGAGAGAAATAATCCCTTAGAAAGCTACACAACAGATTTGCCTGCCACAATGGATATTGACAGTAGTTATTTTGTAATGATGTTTGAACACAGAATTTTCACAGAAGAGTCCATGCATAGTTTACTTGATTCTAGAATTATAGTTTCAGCCCAAGTGTCTACCCCCAACCATGCTATACATGTATGTACCTTTAAAGGCCCACTGTCATGACAGGATGAGAAAATGCCCTCTTTTGACTAAAATCATACAATGGGTGCACTAATGACACCCATAATGCAATGGAAATGGCCACGATGGTGTGGAAAAAATACAGTATTTGTTTTCCTGCCACAATCTGTACACTATGGAACTGCAACAGTCCATGTTCGTGAATTATGTGCATGTATTCTATGACTAGTTGTCATCTCTGTAATTGAATTGACCCTTGACAGTGGACCTTTAAGAAAAGAAATCTTTTTGATTAGTCTGTGCTGTTGGCATTCTGAAATACTTGTATTTTACTCAAATCTGACTCTGAACTGTGCAGTACCATTTGAATGCAGAAACCACAAGATTATCATTAAGTTATAACATTGATTGAACATTACCTCGTTAAAAAATAAGCGAGAAGGAATATGTTTACAAATGATGTTGTGTTTAATATTTTAACGTGCAATCATAACATTGTGCAAGTCAGTGACACTCTGACAGTTTTATTATGAGAGTGAATTAACTGAAAGTGAAATTAAACCATGCGACCTTCATTCACTTTTGCCGTTACGAGAAGAAAAAAATAACCATAAAGCCAAACACTCAAGTCCAATTCCATTTTCTGATGCGTTGTGCTCTATGGAAATGTAATATCGCATCCTCGGTAGTTCAGGGAAATGTACATGAAAAGAAAAAAAAATGGAAATTACATAAAGTTGATTTGCTGATGTGTATAATCAAGTTCCTACAATGCCAAGGGTACGCTGTCATATGGTCCTCACTGACATTTCCATTCAGTGCGTGCCTTCGAGGCACAGACGCCATGAGTGAAAAGACATGCTAATACTAATGAAATTCCTCCTACTGGCTGGGCCTCCCAATGATGACAAATTTCTCTCATTGCGACGATGATGTAGAGTTATGATGATTTAATCTCCCAGCGGTAATCTGAAGTTATTTTTCTTTTGATACTCTCATGTGAATGGATTCTCCATTTGCCTCAGTTTTAATATGAGTGAAATATTACAGAAACGTAAGTGGCAATCAAGGACATTATAAAGTGATCATTTTTTTGGCCCTAGATTTTACTTTTCCCCAGCTATTTGCTGAGTTTGATGCTTTTATTTGCAATTATGATAACTTGATGGTAGACATCACAAAGATTAAAGCAAATCAAATTTGAAGTGAAGTGGCAACCTTCCTGTTTAGAAATATATTGAATCAAATCTTTGTTACAAACATGTAATATATTTGCTGTGTAGAAAAATATGTATTGAGTCAAATGTTTCAGTCATAATAATACATTAATAGATATGTTTCGATAGTGAAGATTTGTAAATTCATTTGAGATATGCATCTTGTTTTATTTTTCCTCAAATCACAGGAACATTAGCAGAACGACTTGGGTTTGACATCCAGAAAATGGAATCCAGGTAAAGTATTATAAATCATGTTGATATAATGAATATTTTTTACCTTTTGTCAAAAAAATATCTGATATCTGTTCATTTAAGATATGAAAAAGTTATATTAGACAGTATCTTGCTCAAGAGCTGTATTGATTATTTCCAAAATATGAACTGGGCAGAATTCTGATAACCTAAAAACAACATTTACAACTCTTTTGCTGAAAAAAATCTTGATATTTCCTGAAATAATAGTTTCAACATGGTAGTGTTCATTGTAAAATATCATATTTGTCTCATTACTTGATAATTATTCAGATAACAACAGAATTATTTAAATTCTGTCATCATACCAACATCTCCTTACAAATGTACTAGAATAAAGTGATCAGTTTTGTGAATTAACACTTCAAGTCCTAACGGCGCACCGGCTCGCCCACGTATAACCTCATTGAGGTGCTATCGGCCAACTGGTTCGCTGAGTAGACAATAAGTTCCATACCTTTTAATTCGAATGACAAATATCACTGAAGTTTCCTCCAAAGATATTTATCATGAAATGAAGACACATTGAACCAACTACTGTACAACACTATACTTTCGCGACGTGAAACTTTCACGAATAGGAGCCGATGGCCATTTCGCGTGCATGAAACTTTCGCGCATCATTGACCAAGAAATGAATAAAATGTAAATCTATAGATCTAGCAAAATTTGCCAGGAAGAAGCATTTGGGTGTTTTATTGATAAATTATCACAATTCATAGAAAATATTTGTTTTAATGCCTCTGGAACGCCGTTTTATCAAATGTAGAAGTGCATTGCGACCGTCGTAAGTGACCGAGTCTATATCTGGAGTCATTTTACTTGTATCATGTGTATAGTACACAGTCTTGTATTGGCATTTTAAAAAAAGTTGTGTATAGATCTACACAAACTTTCACGTGCATTTTACTTTCGTGAATCTGGACTCTTCGCGAAATTCGTGGAAGTTAAATGTTCGCGAAAATTTCTGGTTTTACAGGAAATGAGTAAGAATGCCTTGTCTCGATAGCATTTGGATTTTTACAAAAAATCATACATTTTTGAAAGGTTCTACACATAATGTCCAAAACAATCCAGTCCCTGGTTAACACACCTGGATTTTTAGCCCAGCACCCAAAGTGTTAAAAGCGTTTAGCTGAAACCTGAAAATTCAAAACAGTTTGGGATCTTCATGGTTGTTTGATGGTTAGTCAATCTATTCAGTACCAGCACTATCTTGCGCACTAAGTTATAACCACACCATCTTGAAAATAAATGTTTTAAATTCCTAAATACATGTATATCCCTACAGGTAATTTTCCTTTTTGTTTTGGGGTTGTGGTGTTACATGTGTGTGTTTCAATTGATATGCATTCTTTCAAAATACCTGCAAGGG
>JZLH01S0239638.1:6059-18897 GCA_001188425.1 Eucidaris tribuloides | reverse complement strand
GAAACTAATCATTTGTGTCTCACTCAATTTTTTTTATATTCATGTTCCTTCCGGGACTCAATATTTAATCTTTCTCACGCGTATAAATTGTACACACATGAAATTCGGGATATTGATGTTGCGAGATGCCGGATGAGCGCTACGTCATCTGACGTTCTTCTAGTTTAAAAATTAGTCTTTGCCTCTCCCCCCCCACCCATCCCCCCCCCAAAAAAAAAAGAATAAAGAACTATTGCAAAAGGAGGGAGGGAACATGAACTGGGTCTTACCTGGGGATTATACCCACCATACTGATTTGGGAGGAATGGTCTACCTCAATTTGATACTAGAGCAGGTAGCATCTTTACCATGTACAATAGAGCACAGGCAGATCCACGGATGTAAAAAAGGGGGGACCTACACAGATTAAGAAAAAAAAATGTTTTTG
This sequence comes from Eucidaris tribuloides, assembly GCA_001188425.1. NCBI lineage: Eukaryota > Metazoa > Echinodermata > Echinoidea > Cidaroida > Cidaridae > Eucidaris > Eucidaris tribuloides. The sequence continues at coordinate 18,470 of JZLH01S0239638.1, read as the reverse complement.
TGCAATGAATGTGACAAGCCCCCCCCCGCCCGCCCAATGAACCAGTTCAAAAGGGGGGAGGGGCGGGGGCATGAATTCGGGTGTGGCCTGGGGAACCCAGCATAGATTGCGTGAGGAAGACAGTCTACGCTCAATCTGATGTCTACAGCAGGAACGTGTCTCTTTTAAAAGGCATGGATCCAAGGGGGGGGGGGATGTGGGCACCCCACATGGATTCTAGAAAAGAGTGGCACGGGGGGGGTGGCACACAATGTGCCTGTTTTCAACAGACCAAATAATCAGTAGAGGCCCAGGGGACTCCGGGGATGCAATCATATATAATTCATGTAGTTGAGTTATATTATTGTTTTTTTATATTAGTTATTTTTTTCATGTCCGCTTTCCAGGGCATGAAAAGACTATTTTTCTGCACTCACATCGAATTTTTTATATTCTGTTCCATTTCCGGGACATCAAAATTTTAATCTTTTTCAGCCAGTGATAAAATTGTACCACATGAAATTTTTCGGATTATGATGTTGCGAGAATTGCCGTGATGAGCGCTACGTCATATACGTTTTCTAGTTTAAAAATTGCTTTGCCGCTCCCCCCCCCAACCCCCCCCCCAAAAAAAAACTTGCAAAAGGGGAGGGAACAATGAACTGGCGTCTTGACCTGAGAGAAACCCACCATAGATATTGGACGGAAATGGTCTACCTCCACTTGTCGATCCTAGGCAGGTACATGCTCATGTACAATAGACCAAGGCAGATCCAGGAATTGTAGAAAAAAGGGGGTGACCTAACAGATGAAATGTAAAAATGTTTTGTGCACAATGTTTAATGTGACAAGCCTCCCCCCGCCCAACGAAGATTTTAGCAGTCTCAAAGGGGAGGGCGGGGGCATGAATCGCGGTGTGGCCTGGGGAATCCAGCGAAGATTGGTGAGGAAACAAGTTACCTCACATCTGTTACTACCAGCAGGAACGATGTCTCTTTTAAGACTAGGCATGGATTCCAAAGGGGGGGGAGTTTTAATGTGGGAGGCACACCACATGATTATCTAGAGAGTGGGGGGGGGGTGGGCAACACCTGGCAGTGCAATGTATTCATGTCACATGCCACTCTGGCCAAATTTAGAAGTAGTTAAGGTTGCAAATTATACGTTAAGTGAGGCGCTCATGGTCTAATGAAAAAGTGTTATATTTCCAGTCATGAGAGAGCGAAATGCTTTGTTCGATCAAATCTCCTGCAAAGATGCGCCATAAATTAGTATCTGATGAGACTCTATTACTTTGTTTAGCTTAACACACCACCAACACACACAACACGACACCACACACACACACACACACACACACAACACACACACAAAAACACCCACACACCAACCATAACACCACAACCTACACACACACCACACAACACTCACCAACGCTGTATACACAATACGGCACGCACACACGGGTCCGACGCAGACACATGTCAAGCACAACACTGCAATCACACACACAAACATAACCTTGACAACACAACATTACAACCAGACACATAATGCTTAATAAGTAGATTATTCTTTACATTATTCTTTGATAAATATTGAAAAAAAATAATTCTGAATAACTTGTAATCAATAATTGCTTAATCACCAATAATTTTGCAAAAGTAGCAGATACCAATAATCACACAAAAACGTCAAAAGCGTATAGTCAAGAAGAAATCTCTTAAACTTAGGCAGCAACAACAATTTAAAGGTTATTAGTCCCAGTGTCCACTCACCAACTATAACCTCCTCGACCTCCCCCCCCAGCCAACCCCAACCAACCAACGAGTGCCACCTTGACATCTGAGTCATGTATTCCATGTGGGCCTAGGAGAGCCATGGAATAAAGCCGGGCGGCCGCTTCCCCCCCCAAATGATCTCTGTCTTCAAGATGCTTCACTTTCAGTCTCGTTTAATGGCTCGAAGTTACCAATTATGTACAATGCTTTAGACAAATACAGCACCTCTGTTTAACCTTTACCACATGCTAGCATGAGGTGCAGCTTCCATTATTATGACCAAAAGTCTGGAATAAGTTGCCATGGAGCTGCCGCTCATCAGCTTCGATACATACATCGAGAGAAGGAGCTACATGTAAAAACATTTTTGTTTTCTAGTTTTATATACTGTAAGGATTGCTGTATGTCTGCATTTGAGCCGTAACTGTAACTTGACGTTAAACGAGACTGGAGTAAGCACTTTAAACGGATATTTTTGGATGCACATTATGTAAGCACTGAATGACTATATACTGATTTTTATACCACAAAAAGAAGTTATTTATTCATTATAGCTTCAGATCATATGTGTCTTTCACTTTTAATATGATCATAATGTACAAGGTATACCCTTTCTAGAAAGTATATTTTCATTTCAATTGTCGTCCAGATTTTCCGAAGCTACAAATAATATTTTTAACCCTATATTACTTTGGGGGGGGGGTCAATTTGACCCCCGCCCCTCGTATGATTCGCCGACCATGCCGCCCGCAACTTCTTGACCGCGCCGCTCGCTGACTTTTACTTTCAAGTCTTGGCATCTTTTGGAGACCCTTTTTGCGAAAATCGGACTTACTGTTACGACGCTCCTGCACGAGTGTTATACATGTCGTCGGTCAACCCAAAATCGATCAGAAAACGTATTTCGTGTACAAAATCAATTGCGAAATTTGTGTTTCAGCACAAAATTTCATAAATGTATGATTATTTTTGGTTCCTTTTTGGTTGAAATGAATTAATTTTATGCTGAGTATATAAATGATTGCAGAAGTCGTCCCAACAAATTTCCATCCAAAAAACAATGGAAAAAAAGGTCGAAAAGAGGAAGAAATAGAAATACATAAGAAATTCATCAAACAATAAAATACATAGAATTAATTCCAATTCGGCAATTTTTTTTTGTAGATAATGTGAGAAATGGTGCAGGAATGAATATTTTCCCAAAAATTAGCATTCTGACCGAGCTATTTAAAGTGAATAATAGGCAAAAACATAATTTTAGGCCACTTTATTCTAATTTATTACTTAAAAAATAGAAAAAATTTTGGAAAAATTTTTCTATACAGTGTGTAGTTTTCATCCGGCTCTTGCGCATTGCAAATTTCGCGGCGATCACGTTAGATCGGCGGCCGAGATCTGCAAGGGGAGCGTCAAATTTACCCCCCCCCCCTCTCCAGTACAAACTGGTCTGAATAGCCCCAGTTAGAATAGGGTAATAATAGATAGTATGTTAATAAAATGGAAGGTCTGAATGCTACATGTATTTTTTTCTTGCATTGTATGAAAAAATCTCTAACAAAATGTCAAAGTTGTAGGTTAAATATCCAATATTTACCTACACAATGCCTTCAAGCAAGCAGAAGTTTGGAAGTATCAACTACTTGGCTTATAACATTCATACAAAACCATTTCAAATAATAGCATCGCCGATGATCATCTAGGTTTAGCCAACCAATTTAACTCTTATTTTCTCTCGTTCTAGCAGTTAGTCAGCTACAGCTTTGACCTGTGCGGTGTGTAGTTAAAAAAGTTCCGAAAGACGTTACGATACTTACGCAAGCACACGCGAGGAGCGGTATTTATGCGAGTCCCTCACGCGCGAGACATGGACGCAACAGGGGTAGGAGTCCGTAAGTGTCGTTAATCTCCAATAGTTTTCTTCATGATCGATTTAACTTTGATGGGTTAACGTCCTGTATGTTTTGTATCTGATTCTGATCTGACGTCATTCTTTTCCTTCTTTCTTCAGTCATTTCAGTCTGACAAGTGTTTGATTGTCAAGGACATATTCACCATGCAGCTAGAAACTAAACCATGGGAGAAAATCGTAACCCTAATATCCCCGGGGGAGGGGGGCATTAATGGGCCCCCCCTCGACAAATTTTGCGGATTACTCCGCACAGCCCGAATTTTTTTTACCACGCGTTGGCCGACTTTTCTTGAAGTCTCGCGCATCAAATTTTTAAGACATTTCGTAAAATTAGACTACCGTTCGATCGCTGCGCGACTTTTGTACACGCATGCAACTCCAAAACTGCCTCAGAAACGTGATTTTGTGTACAAATCAATGCAAATTGTGGTTTTCAGCCAGAAATCATAAATGTTGATTATTTTTACCTTACTAGGTTGAAATGATTAAATTTTAGGATGTTTTATGCTTGCCGAATGTGTCCCTGACAAGTTCACTGAAAAAACAACTAAAAAACAAATGGTCAAAAAAACAAAGAAATACGATAAGACAATTCGCCAAACATGATACAAAAGATATATCATTTCTGATATGGCAGTTTTTTGGTGTTAATAATTGTGTAGAATATGTTAGAAGAATATTTTCACCAAATTTTAAAACATTTCAGCAGTTCAGCAAGCTATTTTACAGTGAGTTATAGTGTGAAAATATGATGTGCATGCATTAATTTGCATACTGTGACTGTATAAGCTGTTATTTTCGCGTACAGATATTTTCGCGAATGACCGACTCGGGGACATATTCGCGAGTTGTTGCTTTCGCGAATGACCTGTGCATGATACTGAGTTATGTGGCTCAATTGTTCATTCCGGCATGTCATTGTATACTTCCATGAACGTTGCATTCACACACACGTACACACTTATCAAACCATTACATGCGAATTACCGGGCGAATTATGACTGCACACGGTTGTAACACAAAATCTGTACCGGTATTCAATCAAGAAGACAGTACATCGGCATCGCTCGAAACTCGCGTTCCATGCAGGTACTTAGTATGATACATGTCCGTACGTAGTACTACGTACAGTGCCGAAAGGTGAAGCTACGCATGCGCACCCCCGACGCTAGCTTTGGAAACCCTGTCACGGGAAAACCCCCACAGACTGCGCGCACGTGGTGATGACGCAGTTGGACGTCAGAGTCACCAGTGCGCGATGAGAGGTGGGTACGGTGTTTAGTGCCTTGCGTTGCCATGGGCGGGGTCTGAGATTGTTTTTTTTTCGGTGTGTGTGTGTGTGTGTATCTTCTCCCTCTATCTGCGTGTTTGAATGTGTGTGTGTTCGAAATTCATGAATGAAGATGGGGCGGGCCTAGATCGAAAAGTGGGCGTCAGTCATAAAAAGTTTGTTTACAAACAAACGAAGATCACAGCTGTTTTTACTACAATTTTACTACAAGTACGAGTCAAATACATTCGTAGTGGATGGTGGGATTTAAATTTTGATAATAAATGTGATCATGCCGTTGATCAGTAATTTTTGTGATGGCTACGTGTGAAACAAAACACAGAATGGCATCGATGTTATCTCTCTCTTTTTTTTTAAAGTAACATCAACATCATCAGTTTTGAATTACTCCTAGTAATAAAACGGATATATGTTGATATCAGTTCACTAGTCTAGTTTATTAATATCGAACAGTATGCTTTCACTTCAATAAAAGGCTGAATTGATTCTGTTTTAATTGCTGCAAAAACTGTTGATAGGTCTACATGTATTGTTTTTTGTTCACATTTAGTGACATTTCTAAATGTTTGTAATTTCTATACTGGTACTAGTGATTAAAATAAAAATAAAGATGTTTACTTACCGATAGGCCTACGCTTGTCCAGGCACCCCCTCGGTTATGATGCTGTCCCGATGTTGTATCCTTGTATTTGTTGTAATCCACAACGTTCATAAAATGTTCATAAACAGTTAAACACAATTGTCATCAATATCAACACAAGAAATTGTAACACCATTCTGTCAAAATGTATGTAACAGTATGTTCATCAACAATTTAACCAGATGGATGCCAAAATCGCAACTTGACGTAAAAACAGTCCAAACAGTTAAATCACAAACACAAACGATCGAGTGTGAGATGAAATTATTCATCCCAGTCCCCCTCCTCGGCGTCGCTATCCTCAAAGCTTGGTACAGCGTGCATTCGGGCATCAGCGACAGCTGCCAGGATCTTGGTCTCCTGGAAGCCCTTCACGATGAGGTCTTTATCTTGCCGCATGATCTCATGAACTCGCATCATCCACTGGGCATGAATGGGCTTGATGACAGATGTGCGGAGGTCAATAGATTTCACCACATCACTCACACTCCCACCATCTTCGATTCCGTCAGCGACTTTCTTAGCGTACCAGTTGGAGAACTGGGCTTGCATTTCCTTCTTGTAGATGTTGTTCACTGTTGCATCGAGAGGTTGAAGGGCATCCGTACACGCACCAGGAACAAAGACGTAGAGAAATCCCATCTCATTCAGCTTGGTCAGGAACTCCTGCGTACGATGTGCCCGGAAGATGTCGAAGATTAGGAGTGGCTTGGCGTCGGCTGACAGATTCATCTCCTCCTTCGTGTGACGGATGTACGGGGCAATGATGTTATCTACATACCGGAGCATGGTGTCGGTCGTGCTCCAGTGGCTCTCCGTATGCCAGATATCCCATTCGGGAGGGAAGTCGACAGGTGGATTGGCATAGTCAGTCTTCCCCTGGTATATGCACTGCGGGGCAGAAATGCTCCGCTCAAGAGACAGGCAGCAAGGCGGTGTACTGCCGCTGTCGTCGTCCCCTTGATTGGGCCGCTGCCTGTCGCCCTTGGGATGCATTGTCCACTTTGTTGCTGGAATCACATCCACTGGCCGTTTGATCCCAGTTGATGATCATTCATCTGGATATCGAACTTGCGAACACGACGGCGATCCTGCGGTGAAATCTGCCAGCAATTGCATCGATGTCATCGGGCGCGTTCTTACACACCTTCGTCGCCTTCCTTTTTGAGTAGCCCATTCTATCAAGAAGCGATCTCGCCCAAGTTTATCTATGGTCGACAGATCCTCCATGCTTCAACCAGAATGGGTGGTTTTGCTGTGTGCAGCAGCCTGTTAGTACCAGCTAACACCAGTTTTGTACTGATGCTGGCCTCACTCATCCTGTACAGCAGTGATAAAGTTTCTTACCTTATCATCCATTCTTCCGAGACAGCAGGGGCGACCTCTCGCAGCTTTCGGGCGAGAGCGTCCGGGTACGGGTCATCACCCGACTTGATGGCTTTCAGATAAGCATCTTTCATTCCGTATGGTTGTCTTTCGTTGACAGCTTTTTAAGGATCAGCTGAAACTTACACGTGCCGCTGCCACTCCATTCTCTGCAGCATATCGCCCGATTTAGCCCGTAGCTCACTGCTATATGCCCTCATAAGGCCACGCCGCTTCTTGGCCAGTGATGGATTCGAAAGATGATAACCTTCACTTAGCGACCTCATCCACCTTCTCGTTTGCACACTCACAGCAGAAGGAGTCCCATGGAACCTATCCTAGTTTGGGTAGATTTGGGGGTCGCTCATCAGTGGCTTAAAATAGCGAAGCATGATTGTAAACACCTCAGAAAGCTAACTTACTATCCAAAAACAAAAGAGAAATGACGTACTAACTTTTTTTATGAATGAAAGCTAGTAGTTAGTACTACGAAAAATTCCCAACGGTACCACCGTACACGTGTGAGTACACACACTACACACACTCTTTCTCTCTCTCTCTCTCTCTCTCTCTCGCTGTCTCTACGTAACCACGCACGTCTTGGTGGGTGGTCGTGTACGTAAACCCAAATAGTCGGACCAATCAGCTCAATGAAGTACCGTAGTAGGTTATTCGATAGGTAGGGTAGGGCGCGAGCGTATCGTATGCCGTACTTAAAATGCAACCGCACGCACTAGTAAACAGGTAGGGAAGTATAGTAAAACCTTTTCCCTCTCATTTTTCGTGAAAAATGGAATGATCTAGCTGCAACTCAGTACACGTGCACTGGGCGTGATCGGGCGTGGTTGTTGTTTACATGTTGGCCGACAGTGACCGCACTTGCACTCAGCTGCTAGGAGGCGTATACCATGCGCTACGAGCTTGAACGGGGCCCGCGCCGCGGCCCCGCCCGGCGCGGTTATGATCGGGAACTCATACTTGCATGTGGATATTTTTCGCGCTGTGTAAAATGACATGTCGGGGAGGCAATATTTTCGCGTGTTGTTAATTTCGCGATCTACAAGCGACTCGCGAAATTCGCGAAAATAAAACCCTCGCGAAAATAACAGCTTATACAGTATGTTGTTAAGTGCCCTCCTGTGTCCAAAAATGTATTTTCTGCAGTTATGATCACCGAGATCAGTGGTTATGATGCAGAGGCTGTGCAATTGCACAACAAAAGATATAAACTTGGGGAAAAGTGGAGTGAAAATTATAGCTAAAGTTGTTATTTTCACACTTCAAAATAACTTTTAAACAGTTTTTGTAACCCAGGGCACAGTACTAAAAAAATAAATAATTCAACAAAATATCAGATTTCTAGCTGGTACCCCAGGGTACCATTTATGTCATCATTTGAAGATTGTTAAGGTATGAAGTTTATCTATCAAAATTGATCAGGAAATTGTTAAAATATGCATAAAAGAAGAATATGGTTTTAAACAAACTAGTAAAATATCCCCCAATACTTTATCAAATATACTCATATTTTCAGTTATTTGATGAGGTTCCAACATCAAGACACTAAAGCATATGAAGAATGTGTACATCCTCACATCCTCACAAACATCATTGCTGTTTGAATTCATTATTGCTTGTTGGTACTCTAGCTCTCGAACGTTCTTGTTCTAACCAAAAAAATAATCATAAACTTGACAACAAGCTATTTTAGCTCACCTCAAGTCTATTTCATTTCTCCCTTCCTGTTGACGAGACCTCACACCTGTGTTAAATACCAAGAAAGTCAATTTCCTGTACAATTCCACTCTTTTCTTCTAAACAAAAATTAATCATTAACTTTTAAACTATTTTTTGCACCTGTTACACAGTCCAACATGGTTTATATATTCTTTATCTAGGTCACACAGGTGTGGAAAAGATAAAAACAACATTGAATTATAATGCAACTTATGCATATGTTAAATAGCAGGAGTGTTTATTTCATTACAGTTCATCTTACTTCCTGTAAACAACAGATTAATTATTAACTACACAGTAAGTTGTAACACCTGTAGTGTATGTTTTCCTTATTTTGAGATACTGGTCCAAAATTGTATTAGTCAGATGTTATGCTCTGTTGTCTCTTTTAGGCCCCATAAAATTAATTACATTTTGATAGTCTGGGATTTTAAGGAGGAGGGGATACCATGTTATTTGATATTTGATATTTGATATTTTTCCAAAGATGGCTGCCACATGTACGAACTACGGTACAAATTAATATTTCAAATGTATCAAAAAATCCTTGCTAAAGTTGCTATATAATTACCCTATTAATGAGTTTGAGTTGGTCTGAAAGTTATCTTACTATTTTTATGTATTTCTCTTTTTGTAAATGAAAATCAAAATATTGAATATGAATAAAAAGAGGGCGGGCGCCAAAAAGTAATTAATTTTACGGTAACTTATAATGCTGTAAAGAATGTTGTGACAAGAAAACAGAAATGCAGTCATTATGCAAAAATATATTCATAATTTGAAATTGTATTGTTTTCTCTCCCTTTTGGCCATCAATAGGAGAACCCACCAGCATGGATGCTACTATGTTCCAGGCCACCATGGCCCTGGACCTCCTGTGTGGTCTGTCTGGGGTCTGGCCCAGCCTGGTCCAGAGACAAGACGATGAAGCCCATCACCAGGGACTGGTCCGGCAGCTGGAGGACTGCGGCCAGAAACTGGCATCACAGATCTATGAGATGATGCAGGTAACAGAATCAGATTTTGCTTTTTAATTGAATTGAACTTTATTTGTGTAAATCAAATCAAATTGTAATAAATGAATATACAGATTTCAGTATAACAAAGACATAATATGCAATCATCATGTGGTCATGCAACCAAGATTATTCTTGGTTAAAGCGATCGGAACCCGGCTGTCAAAATTCATAACGACAAGATAATACCTTTGCGTTTTGGGGAATAACACCACACAAACACACACCACAAAATATTGATGCATAATATCTCTAAATATACAAAAAGAGGTTTGTGGGTCTTTTTTCTTTTTTTTCTTTTTTTTTTTTGGGGGGGGGGTTGTCATCTTCTTTGAATTCTCTTCACTGTCAATCACCGACAGATATTCAATCAGAAATTGTGATACATACCATACATGTTAACAGTCTCAATACACCACTGCCTAGTGTGCCTGTAGTGTACAGGCTTTTAAACGTGATGTCAAAATTTAGGCCATTTTTTTTAATGACACCCTTGTGCGCCCTTCCTCAGGATGAACTTTGCCTGCCTTGCAAAGATCAACCTGACCATTAATCACTAGTAACTAATGAAAAAGTTATCATGTGGCTGGTGACAATTTGACTTAAGCTTCTTCAAGTTTGTTATTTCTGTCATTGGGTTATCAGTAGAGTTCCGTGGAAGTATGTACATTTCACTGACTTACCTTCCCTCAATATTTTGTTCATTAATATAGAAAGTGTAATATTGATACTTGTAACCTTGCCTTGCCTTTACCATTTACAAAGCCGTACATTTTCTCCCATTTATATGAGATCATATGTTCAACAAATCACATTTTCCTCTATATCATTAGCTTATATTGTGCAATAATCTTCACACACATGATAGCAGCAGTGTTCTACCACAACTATTCCTAAAACCCATCGTTTAAATGCCAGTCTATGTTGGGTGTCGAACAAAACATACCGCACAGTGACAGGAGTAATGTACCAAGATGATTGAATAACTTAATTAGGCCTGCATCAGAATTTAATTAAATTCGCTGATTATATACTTGAGTGGTGAGCCGCCGCGAAAGCATGTCTTTTCGGGTAATTGTTTGTGAGCTGAGGTGCAAGGAGAAATTAAAGTGCCCGATCCGCTGCATCTAGATGAGATAAAATCTAGTTGATATTAAAATTGAAAATGGCCCTTATATTACCTGTGTAATGCAGCTGTAAACAGGCATAGTGATAGAGAATATTATTCCAACAAGTAAATGATAAATAAGCCAGTTCAGTTACAATTTTGCACATGTGCAGATAAATGATATCAGGACCAATTGTGCAAAGTAGTTATAAGTTTTTGTTTTTTTTAACTCATCCGGCCTGAATGGGCCTGATGAGCTTGTCGTGGCATGGCGTCTATCGTCCATCGTTTGTCGTTTGTTGTAAGGCGTCTAGCTTCCATCCACAATATCAAAATGCTCCTTCTTCGTCATTTCTTTTTGAATTCCCCGTTTGCTTTATATGATAGCACTAAGTGAACGATTTGAAACTTCGACACAGAATTTTGAAACTCATTAATTATGCTAATTCATGCACATTTTTTGAAAATTACAAAAAATGTTCTTCTCCTTCATTTCTCAACTAATTTTCATTGTTTTTGTTTCATCCGGTAGAGCTACATGAGGTACACCAAACTTCTACACAGAATTTAGAAATTTTGTTTGAAAAATTATTTATGCTAATTTATGCGAAATTAATTCTAAAAAATCCCTCAAAATGCTTCTACTCCTTCATTTGTTGACCGATTTTGAATGAATGAGCACTATCTTTGCAGTTGTTTTTCTCTGCTTTCTGCTAATGGCTGAGGTGATAGTTCAAACATGTAAGTGGGGTTTTAAATGGGTTTGCTTCATTCATTCTAGACAAACTATACACCATTTTACAGCTTAGAGTCTAGTCTCTGCTTTAAGACTTTGCAAAAATGCAATTTCTTATTTTTCCGACTTATAGTGCGTTAGTGGTGACAGGTCTCAAATATAGGTATCATATTGGTCAACCCTCCATTTTGTTTTTCCTCAGAATTGCGAAAACTGCAGGACAACTGAGGTGAAGTCTGCCAGCAATGAGATATACAAGAACCTGAAATTCTCGGCCAGACTTCTGGGGGAACTCTGCCTGACCACAGACACCCCTTGCTGGTCCATTGGGGAAGAGGGGGATGATGAAAGTGACCGAACATGTAAAAGAGAGCAGGTAATGAAGTACTTGATGTCTTGAGGAGGGATGTTGATCATGTTCTGAGAAGGTTGTTTGAGTTTCAGGTGGGTGGTCAGAGGGGAAGGGGTGACCAAAGAAGACAAAGAAGAAGCAAGTAGTGGGGGAGAGTAGGAGGGTTGGATTGAGGGAGGTGGATGCACCGAATAGGGTGAAGTGGAAGGAGGGGGTAAGAACAATTTCTGTGAGATCGAGGTAAATCTGGCCACCCCTGTAGTCTGGGGACTAAACCGAATTTAATACCTGGGTTACTACTACTACTACTACTACTACTACTACTACTACTACTACTACTACTACTACTACTACTACTACTTGAAATAAAGAGAAAGAGAGAAAAAATGTGCTTGCTCTTTGAAATGAAAGTCAATTAATGATCATCATATTTGTACCACTGTCACTAGATTAACAAAAAATAACAAAAATTGCTTCTTCTCCCACATTTCTTGACC
>JZLH01S0239588.1:2813-17099 GCA_001188425.1 Eucidaris tribuloides | reverse complement strand
TTACTCGACTTCAGCGGCACACCCCACGTTTGGGAACCCAAATCTGAGTTCCCCCCGCCCCCCCCCGGACAGTGGGAGTAATTGTTGACACATTGCTGTCAGTGTGTCAGCAATAATAAAACTTTTTTTTTGCGTAGGAACAATATGGAAAAGACTGGACATGTTGAGGGGGTGCTGCCTGCGGGCCGCTGTGGTTAACGCGACCTTACAGTTTTCTTTCTGATTCCGATTTTTTTTTTAAGCTGGTGGAAACTCAGGTCTCCAGCAGTGATTTAGTTTGGGAGGAGACCAAAACAACCGAGCGGTAAAGATGTCTCATGTTGCCCCGACTCTGGGGAGGTCAAGCTGGGTGCAACAAATGCTTGCCCTGCTTTAGGGTGGGAGGACTAGTTTGCAGGCAACAAAACCTTTGTCCGTCTATGTATAAGCAACCAGGGTCTGAACATCTCCTGTGCTGCAAGACTATTACTTCCATAGGCCCTGTGTTTATAGCTTTTCCGTATGTGAGCACAAAGCTCTGACCCAGAACAGATTAGTTATTGGCTTTCAAGGCGCAGATGAAATTGAGTTGCCAAAATGTAAAGTCTGTGCCCTGCAAGACTAGGGGGACAGCGGGTTCGCTTTCGGTGAATGATCTCTCATTCTTGTTTCAGGCATTGTGGCGTTGATTTTGTTAACTAACAACACGGATTCAATTGTTATGGAAATTTGATTTTGGAACTGACTGAAAAATTGGATGTAATTACATGTATTCTTGAATAATTTGGTGAGCGACAGTATAGGTTTCGCTGATGCTATGACTACTACATTCTACGCATCGGTTGTAATTAGGTCAGAGGTAATTAATGTCAGAGGTAAAAATGTCAGAGGTAAAATGTCAGAAGCGTAAAAATGTCAGAGTAATATGCTCGTCGGTAAAATGTCGACGGTAAAAAAGATCAGAAGGTAAAAATGTCAGAGGTATAATGTCAGAGTAAAATGTCAGAGGTAAAAATAGTCAGAGGGTTAATAATGTCAGAGGTTAAAATGTCAGATATTAATGTCTCAGAGCGTAAAAATGTCAGATGGTAAAATGTCAGAGGTAAAATGTCAGAGTTATAATGTTCCAGACGGTAAAAATGTCAGAGGTAATTAAATGTTAGAGGTAAAGAATATCAGAGGTAATAATGTAGAGTAAACATGCAGCGTAAAAATGTCAGAGGTAATAATGTCAGACGGTAAAAAATGTCAGAGAGTAATGCAAGAGGTAAATATCAGTAGAATAAAACTGTTTAGAAACCTCACTATATACAGACACAGCACAATTTTATCCCTTCCTTTAATTTTGTTTTGGGTTATCCGCAATCACAAGATAAAAAGGAAATGAAAGTCGTCGTTGAAGTGCCCGCGAGAGATTTTTCATTAATTAATAACAAACAAAACTAAAGACATTCACAATCTGTTATTGTGCATGAATATGACTTTTCGAGGCGATAAAGCTTTCAATAAAAATAAATCCCAAAACTAATTGGGCTTTAAACTCTATGTTTTCTGTATCCGCCTAGCTTATCGGTGCCAGGTTAAATGCTCAGAGGTAAAAAATGTCAGAAGGTAATTAATGTCAGAGAAGAAGGTAAAAATAGTCCAGAGGTAAAAATTGTCTGAGGTAAAAATATGTTCAGAGTGTAATAATGTAAGAGGTAAAAATGTCAGAGGTAAAAATGTCGGAGGTAAAAATGTAGAGGTAAAACAAATGTCAGAAGGAATAATGTTCAGAGGTATAAATGTCAGACGCGTAAAAATGTCAGGTAAAAATGTCAGATGTAAAATGGTCAGAGGTTAATAATGTCAGAGCGTAAAAATGTCAGAGTGTTAAAATGTCACAGGTAAAATGTAGAGGTAAAAATTTGTCGAAAGAATTTCCTTTTATAGTTAAAGCCTTTTTGTTTAAGAAGGGTCTTGAGCCCCTTTCATCCTGATTTTTGCGACTTTTGATACCCTTCTCATTACACCGCGACGCACATCATAAGGCTTTAGGAAGATTTTCAGTGATGGAGGAGAAGGGGGGGCTCGTCATTATGTTTTTGACCGCGCTGTTGAAGTTATTCCCCGACCCCCCCTCAAACTGTCACCAATTTAGATAGTCTCAAAAGTCATTTTTGGTGTTTTGGCGTCTTTTCAGAGTCTCCTTTTGTGTAAATTGTTAAGCTTTTCTTTTCCTTCTCTCTTTGCTCTAACCCCCATTTTCAGACCACAACGGGGGATGAGAACAACCGTTTTGTTACCAGTTTTTGTGTACAAGCATGGTGTCAATCTTGAATAACCTTGACCACCGCGCGGGGCCCCTTGTCCCATAGACTACATACCGCATCGCGTGCAACCATGTAGTAGGGTCCATGGTGCAACCGACTATATATGTCTAGATACGAAACTCTTTAAAAAAAAGTACTATACTTCCGATACATCACATTACGATCACCAATCACAGGCACTAGTCAGTACTCATGCACAGGATATGAAATATTACGAATCCATTCAGGAAAATCTTGGCAGGGTTGGTACAATCAATGGTTTGTCAATATACCGCTTTCTAACGAACCACCAGTAGCTGGTGTGTGGCATTCGTTGAAAAATACACACACGCTAGGTAGTTCCTTTTACTTTAGAGCAGGATATAATATTGTCATTTTACACGTTTAGCGGGAGGTTTTTCATAAAGTTGGTAATTTACATGCCCGGCGGGAGGAAGGGCGTGGTGGAACGGTGGGAAACGGCGGAGTCCATCTCCCGCCATATGCGTGATACTCCCGCCAAATGCAAGAGGGTTTTCAACACTGTACACTGTAAAGGCTCCCATACACGATCAATTAATTGATATCAATTCATTGACGAATAAGTGATTGTGTATGGGGGCATAAACACCTCACAGACCTTTGGCGTGGCACAAACGTTTCGAACATAGAATCTTGATCCTATGCTCTTACTGAAAAAGATACATAATTATTTCTGGACATCTACAATCATGGCCATAGGCCTGCGTCTATTAACGCCAGAATTATGAAAAATAGTCTTGTGAAGTTTTTCCTTTACAAGTTTCGGGGAAACACCAGACCCGTCACTGCAGCTGTATAGATTCCTTTCGTTCAGTTATCAACAGCAAAGGCTAACCACTCCTACCACATTCCACAGAAGTGCGCGCTAACAGTCTGACAGTAGCTTGGCCCTCATATCATTCGTATGGCCAGGGGCTGCATGCAAAATAGGGGGGGGGGGGCAGGGGGCTGCCGCCCCTCTTTTTAAAGTAATGAAAATAACGTGGATTTTACCGGTTTTTCTAAAACTGAAAAAAAAACTCACCCCTTTTGTTGTTAATTTGGATTTTTTTTTTTCATTTTTGGCGGGCTACAAATAGTTCTGGTCATCGTCGGCCCCCTGCCCCCGCGTGTCGGATGCCGTTTGGCATGTAATTTGGCAGGTAAAAAATTGGCGGTCAAAAAAAAGGTTTTGGTTGTCGTCGGCTCACTACCCCCCTTCCCCCACCCCCACCCCCGTTTGTCGGATGCTGTTTTACTTGAAATGTGGCTAGTAAATTGGGGGGGGGGCGGTCAAAAATTGTCCCCGATTTTTCGCCCCTCGTAAGGTTTTACCCTGGCGCCGCCCCTGAACATGATCTATTTTGGGAGTCGAATTCTGATGTAATGTGTGCTACAAAGTTCGGGTAGTACATTTAAAGAGGATAATGGAGGTGATTATAAATCTGATAAAGGTGGGGTAAAAATAATTTTTGAAGGTAATATGTACAATGAACAGTTTGAAGGAAAGTATAATACAATTTGGAAGTGTGTCCGAAGAACAGGAGGTTGCAAAGGACTGTTGTTTATGTGTCTGTACTCCTACATAAAGCTAGCGGGTACAGAAAACAATAGAGTTTAAAGCCCAAGTTTAGTTTTGGGGATTTTTTTTTATTTGAAAGCTTTATGCCCAAAAGTCATATTCCAGCAATAACAGATTGTGAATGTCTTTAGTTTTGTTTGTTATTAATTAATGAAAAATCTCCGGGGACTTCAACGACGACTTCATTCCTTTTTACTTGTGAGTTGTGGGATACCCAAAACAAATTAAAGGAAGGGATAAAATTGTGTGTGTCTGTATATGTATGTGAGTTTCTACAGTTTTATTCAACTGACATTTTTACCTCTGACATTTTACCTCTGACATTTTACCTCTGACATTATTACCTCTGACATTTTACCTCTGACATTTTACCTCTGACATTATTACCTGACATTTTACCTCTGACATTTTACCTCTGACATTTTACCTCTGACATTATTACCTCTGACATTTTACCTCTGACATTATTACCTCTCACATTTTACCTCTGACATTATTACCTCTGACATTTTACCTCTGACATTTTACCTCTGACATTTTACCTCTGACATTATTACCTCTGACATTTTACCTCTGACATTATTACCTCTGACATTTTTACCTCTGACATTATTACCTCTGACATTTTTACCTCTGCCATTTTTACCTCTGACATTTTTACCTCTGACATTTTCTACCTCTGACATTATTACCTCTGACATTTTACCTCTGACATTTTACCTGTGACATTTTTACCTCTGACATTATTACCTCTGACATTTTACCTGTGACATTTTTACCTCTGATATTATTACCTCTGACATTTTTACCTCTGACATTTTTACCTTCTGACATTTATTACCTCTGACATTTTTACCTCTGACATTTTTACCTCTGACATTATTACCTCTGACATTTTTACCTCTGACATTTTTACCTCTGACATTTTTACCTCAGACATTTTTACCTCTGACATTTTTACCTCTGACATTATTACCTCTGACATTTTTACCTCTGACATTTTTACCTGGCACCACTTCTACACCTATATTACTACTACTACTTCTTCTACTACTACTACTACTACTACTACTACTACTACTGCTACTACTGCTACTACTACTACTACTACAAGTACTAAAATACTATACTACCACTACTACTACTGCTACTGTTACTACTTCTACTACTACTACTACTACTACTACTACCATTTCTACTTTTACTACTACTACTTCTACTTTTACTACTACTATATACTACTATTATTACTACTATTACTACTACTACTACTATACTACTACTACTACTACTACTACTACTACTACTTCAACTTCTCCTACTACTATTACTGCTCCTACTACTACTACTACTACTACTACTACTTCTACTATTCTTACTACTATCATATTACTAGGACTACTACTACTGCTCCTACTACTACTACTACTACTACTACTACTATTACTACTACTACTACTTCTACTATTACTACTACTATCATATTACTAGGACTACTACTACTACTACTACTACTACTACTTCTACTACTAATACTACTAGTATATTATTATTACTACTACAACTACTACTTCAACTTCAAGTGGTGGTAGTAGTAGTAAATGATAGTAGTGGTAGTAGTAACACATACAGATATGTAGTGCTGATATAGCCATTTACATTCATAATCCATAATGTTGTCAATATGCATAATAGTATGCCAGTGTTTGTAATAGATACATTCTTATCACATGGCTCTTCATCACATAATATCGAGTACATGCCGACTATGCGGTGCCGGCGAATACCTGAAGAGTGACTCTAACAGCATAATTGCCACATGATAATGCGACAGCACATACTCGTCATTTCCTGGGTCTTACGTTGGGGGGGGGGGGCATGGGGATGGGGTTTCGCTTGGTCCATACCTGTCAGAATCAAGCAGTCTCAGAAAGTTTGATGTGTCTTTGTTGGTCTGTGAGAGCAAAATGATTTGAATTCGTGATGGAGCGTTGGGTTGTCATCGGGTAGTGCGCGGCAGTGGAGATGGAAATGTCGCATAATTCTCAGCAGAAACGTAGACGAGTGCTTACAATGACATCAAATACAGAGAACAAAACACCCCGACACAAAATCACTCTCCAAACACTGGGGTTTTAAGTATAATACCCATAGAGTTGCTCAAGACATGACAATAATGATAGTAACTTATCTTGACACTTCGTAGGGGATAGCAATTTTTCATCAGTTCGCATTTTTTAGTTCGTATTTTAGCGCAGTATCTGTATGACATTTGATCAGGTCCTCAATGCCAGGGAATGATCATAAATATTCTGGATGGCTCAGTTAGTTCCTAAAAAAAGTAAATCAAGTGGTCAATAATATTTTATGTCAGTGCCTAAATGAATAATTGTCTGCAGACTATATAACTGTTGAGAAAAAAAAATCAGTATCATGTACGGACATGTAAATTAACAATACCTTTACAAGATGGATTCGTTTTATTTTTGACGACAAAAGAAGCATAATTCAGTAAATCAATGTTATCTACTTTGATCACGAATTTCCCTTATTTGTTTTTAGTGGAAATAATCTTTTGACTTTGATCTTTGAACTTTGACCTTTGACCTTTGTAACAGATATCGACGAATGTCAGACGGGTGATGCCGTGTGTCACGAACACGCCACGTGTACCAACACCGAGGGGTCATACACCTGTGCATGTAAACCTGGCTACACCGGTGATGGAAAATTCTGCCTTGAAATTCGTGAGTTACAGACATTGTTTAATTGTAGATACTCATTTTTTTTGGTATGATTTTTAATCTGTATGATGATATTTAAATGGATGTACAACTTAACTATACAAAAGTTTTGAAACTTATACTTTCCACAGTAAGATGAATATCACCGCAATAATAGATGTCAAATGGTTTATTATAATTCAACCGTCTGGTAGAAATATGTATCGTTAAACTTGCCACTCACAGATGTTCACCTTTTTAAAGCATGCAGTGGTGGTTTGGAAGTACATTACATAATACTAGAGGCATTGATAGCATGTGGGGCCATGCAGCTCAGATTTTTTTGGAAACATTATCTAACAACATTACATTCAAAATATGCGGAGTTCTTTTACAATGACATTAAGATGCTCAGGGATAACTCGCAAAATGATTCAATATTGTTTATATGACCTTGTTGGATATTGGATTGTAGGAAAGCCTCTTCGTTGGATTATGGTCACTTTCGTGTACTTTTTATCGACTAGTTTGGGTCCCTGAAGGAAAAGTGGCACTAAAATATAAATTATCTAACCCTTACTGAACTTTGGGGTGGGGGGGGGGAGGAGATATCGTACATTTTTGGTGGTACATTTGCCAAAAACACTACAAAGAGTATCTAGACCAAAAGTAGCACATTTGGAGCTTTATTTAGTGGCTTGGAGCAAAAAGACTGATTCACTCATAAATCGTGCATGAATTAGCATAATTAGTGAAATGACATTATTTACAAAATAAGATAATAAAATTTTGTAGATTACGTGGCGGGTGACGTGCGTGCCGATTTTCGTTGAGATCGCGCGATCGACAGCCGAGATCATAGAGGGGGGGGGGGCTCCCAGGCCCACCCCCAGGTCAGGGAGGTGATCAAAATAGCCCAGTTCAGTAAGGATTAACTGGAGACACTCCATTAATGTCTTTACAAGGTCTTAATTATACTATTGCACCCGTCTTTCGAAAAACACAGAATGCGAGGTAACAACACCTTTCGAGAACGGAATGCTTATACCACCATCCGACACTGGGTACGCTAACGGCGACAGGGTCAGCTTTGAATGCAATGAAGGTTTCGTAATGGTTGGACCACTCATCAGCGTCTGCGAGCAGGGAATGTGGTCCAATGAATTCCCGACGTGTGTCGGTAAGATCAGAAACAGCGATATCACACTGCAAACCCACAAAAAAACCACAATGTCGTCAGAGTGTGTTCACAGAGTAAACATAGTGTGAACACACTGCAATACTATGTGGATTTGGTCCATTTTCATAGAGTTACACTGTGATCACTGTGTGGTTATATAGTTCACATTCTGTGACAACCCTGTGTTCTTTCATGAAGGTAACAACTACTGTATGGATTTGGCCCATTTTCACAGAATGACACAGTGATCACTGTGTGAACATACTGTGATCACTGTGAATACACTGTGAACACACTGTGATCACAGTATGACTAATTTGTGTTTTTTTCAGGCAGTTTTAAAACTGATCTAATGTTGAATTAAAAATTCAACACCTGGTGATACCCGATAATATAGATAACAAATATGTTGTTAAATTTCAACACTCTTAGTGTTATTGAAACACATAAAATTGTGATCACCGTGAGGACACACTGTGATCACCGTGTGAACACATCGTGATCATTGTGTGTACACTGATCACCATGTGAAGACACTGTGACCACTGCGTGGTTTTTTTGTAGCAGTTTAAAACTGAGTGTTGAATCAAAATTAAACACCTGGTGTTACCTGATATTGATAGTAAATATAGTGCTAAAATTCAACACACTTTGTGTTATACTAATACTTGCTTAATACACCCTGGGGGTCGAATTTCACAAAAAATAAGCAAGCAGTTTCTTAAAACTTGAATTTTGTTGATTGCGTTTGCACAAATCACCGCTCCTCAAAAAGTACACAGCTAATTCCGTAGTGTGCAGATTTAGGAATCCTTTTTCGTGCGACCGAGTCGTGTAACTCAATGATAAAATCGTGTCTAAGACATGGTAAACGTGAGTCTTTTTGTATTTTTTTCATGCAGTATTAGTCCTCAAAATAGGTCCCACTATCATACATAAACTGACTATGAAATACTTGAAAAGAAAATGAAATGGCAACTAATTTCCAAACCCTAACGTAGAACATGTTTTGGCCATTTTCTTTCCACTTTTTTCAGATGTTGATGAGTGTGCCAGCGGAGACCACCAATGCAGTGTAAACGCCGACTGTATCAACCATGCAGGCGGTCACACTTGTAGGTGTCGACCTGGCTACCATGGCAACGGAGAGACGTGTCTGCTAATTGGTAAGCGTTTATAAACTCTCTGTCGATGGTTTAGTCAATATCAAATTCGAATTCAAATTTTATTTCAATTTCAGGATAAAAACAAACCTACAATTACAACAGAGAAATAATATACAACTTGATAATACAATTTCAGAACAATGTGAAAATGAGAAATACTGCATAAAAATGTCAAAACGTTCTGTCGACGCAGTATTACTGGGACAAAAAGAAATAAAAATACATAAATATGTAACAATTACACAAGGAAAAGTTCACTAATTACACAATTACAAACAAACACGACAGCATAAAGGTGGAATGAAAAGAGGTACAGTTTTGGTATGGGCGGGCTAAGCTATATGTTGCAAACTAAATTGGGTACTTAGGCATTAATGTACTTTGCTATTAAATTCAGCATAGTGAGAGACTGACGGACAAACGTCTATACACATATCCTTTACATGCTGTGTAGATCACTGTAAAAAAAAAATGTATGTATGCTTTATTTTAGTATTTTGTCTTTCGATTAGCAACATTTATTACCATTTTTTATGATTTTTGTCTCCAGATGCTACCACCTGCGCCGATCTTCCGTGTTCACCCGGCGTGATCTGCACCGACCTCGATCGCGAGGTCGTCCTCGCCTCCGTCGACCTCGTGAACCCCACCCAGGATGTTATTCGTCTTTACGCCTGTGGTGATTGTCCATCCGGTTACATCGGCAACGGTACTCACTGCGACGGTACGTTGTTTGTCGCCCTCAGTAGGCCTGTTCAGGAGATGGATGAGCCTGAACATTAGTAATTGTTTGAAGTTAGTAAGAACCAAATAATAACTTTTACAGATTGCTACAAAACTGATACGCAGCCATGCTAGTAACAAAACGCTTGTGTAAACGTTATCATTTCTTTGTTGAAATGTTTGATGAATGTCAATTGCGGGTAATGGCATGAATGTATTTAATCGCCCCGAAATCTGTCTAGTTGTAGGTACTTTCACCTGATTTTCCCGAATGTACATGATTTCGAATACATACAAATTCACTCCGATTAAGTTACCGGACTTAATTAGTATGTAAACCACTAATTTTATTCTGGGTTACGGTAACTTTGTTGCCGACTTTAACAGAACTAACCACCCCTTGAACAACAAGAACATTCGGGAAAAAGTACCTGATAGTGTTATAAAAGCTTGGGAGTCAAATCAATAAATTTAACGCAAATGTCAAAATCTGTACAGTGTTTTTTTTAAGAGATTGAAGTATAATTTGCCCACACATTTCTCTGCTTAACGATGATTTGTTCTTCGATCTTATGATGTTTTACCGTATATTTCGTCGTATCATTTTTTTTTAATTGGAACTTCAATATCTCTGGTACATTTTGCAGATGTTGATGAGTGCGTCGAAAACACACATGACTGTAACGTCAACGCTCGCTGTGTCAATATCCCGGGACTCCACATGTGTGAATGTAACCCAGGTTACTATGGTGACGGACGCATCTGCATCGAAATTGGTAAATATGACAGGCGCGACCGGAGGCTCTCTGCTCGGTCGTAACGATATCATTAAGTGTAGCCAGTTGCTAGAATTATATATCGTTGTCATAATATAAAACGATTATGTTTGGTTTGTTTTTGCTTTGAAAACAGTGAAATATTATTCTTTTCTTGATGTTTAGTTAGTTGTCAGTATCAATGAAGAAGGAAGTAAAGGCCGATGCTGAAATTTTTGCTATTAGGCCTTGTAACAATTATATTATTATATAATTAAATTATAGAAATATAACAGTTATATTTCTATAATTTAATTCACAAATTTTATCGTCTACGTCATACGTGGAAAGGAGATACACCGAAGGTGAACAAACTTCCTGGTAAAACCAATCTATATTGATATATGTTTTTAATTGTTATATAATGTTTTGTGGTATATTATAACGTATTTATTTATGGAATAGTTCTTTTAAAGGAGGCCCAGCAAAAGCTGCTGTTTTTTTAATTGTACACACTTCGTGTGTGGTATTACTTCAATCGTAAGTTATAGAATATGACACAATATGGGTTAGAAATGATGATAAGAAGTGACTACCCAAATGTACCATAACCATAACAAGTTCCCAGACTCAGTGACTTTTTCTCAGTAATCGAGGTTATTGTGTCTGATAAATTCTATCAAATTATAATTCTTTATATCCATGTCGTTTCTGCTGCAGATGATACCACGTGCTCAGACCGGCCGTGCTTCCCGGGTGCCCAGTGCACTGACCTCAACCGAGCCGCCGTACTGGGGGCCGTTGACCTGGCAAACCCACCCGACATCATCAGGCTATATGAGTGCGGAGATTGCCCGGAAGGATTTCAGGGTGACGGAAAGAATTGTACCGGTAAGGTGCTCGGCATGTCCTGTAACAGTTTAGTCGAAATCGACTACATTCCAGTTAGAAGTGTCTCATGATAATGTGACCTGTTGCCAAAAAAATATGTTTTTGCAAAAATTCGGCACTATTAACAATAAATTGATCGTATTAATATATACATAATTTGATGATGATGATGATGATAATGATGATGATGATGATGATGATGATAATGATGATAATGATGAAATGGTGAAGATCCGAAGGAGGCCATCATGCCCACCCCCTCCCCCCCCCCCCTTCGTGATTTCTACCTTAAGGCTTAAGCCTTTCCCTCTTGAATATGAGGCCAATCTGTCTTCTTCTAAGTAATGCTTGCAAAATTGATTCTTGTGATTTTTAAATCGGAATCATGTCTACATATTCATAAATGTCTTATATCCCCCCATTGACAGTGTTAATATTTGTTGAGTTGCAGCAAACTGTTCGAATGCCGTTATGGATCCTTTGTTTTTTGGTTGACTATTGCTTTTTATTATATACAAAAAATATATGTTTAAATATATTGACGGATACAATTGATCATTAAAGTCGTACTGTCTTTTTTAAAATTCCCTTCAGATATTGATGAGTGCGCCCTTAATCTCGATGATTGTGATGAGAATGCTGAGTGCATCAACCTCCCTGGTCTTTACAACTGCGTCTGTAACCGAGGTTTCTTCGGAGATGGGCGTGTCTGCATCCGTGTCGGTAAGTTTCAAAATGAAATCCATTATTGGGACACTCTGAAGTGACAATTCAAACCCCCCCCCTAAAAAAAAAAGATAAATAAATAACCATTGTGCAGTCACAAAATTTTGTATCTCAACTTTTTTTCGGGGAGGTAGGGGATGACTTTTTAATGTAATCTTGTAACCAAGTATAGCCATGCAGCTTAGATTTATTATTATTTTTTAATTAGAAGCATTGTTAAACAATGCATTTAAGTATCGTCAAGACATAACACCCCCACCCCCCCAAAAAAAAAAATCTAATAATAATATTACTAAATAAATAAATTCTTGGTCTTCCCGCAGATCCTACGAGGTGCGCCGACGACCCGTGTTTCCCGGGAGTTGTCTGCGATGATTTGGACAGAGGTGAGGTGGTGCGCGATGTCGATCTCAGCAACCCCGTCGACGTCCTCCTGCAGTACACTTGCGGCGAGTGTCCTCCTGGTTACCGTGGCGACGGAGTGGAATGTACTGGTGAGTACACTACAAGCACCAGATGGGTGTTATATCTAACACCAGATGGGTGTAAAATCTAACACCAGATGGTTGTAAAACCTGACACCAGATAGGTGTTATATCTGATACCAGATGGGTGTTCTATCTAACACCAAATGGGTGTTCTTACTGCAGATGGGTGTTCTAACACCAGCTGGGTGTTAATCTAAAACCCGAGGTGCCGTTCAATATACTGGATGCCAGACATGGAGTTGATTTAATTTGATCGATTTTGATTGATTATTGTGTGGTTTACTGTCTTCATATACCTTAGATTGCAATAAATTGAGTATTTGTTGACAATTTCATCTCCCAGTATATTCAGCCATAGAGGTCCTGCGATATCATGCATCGATTTACACTATAGATCAGTGTCCGGAAAAAAATGATTTCCCCCCCCCCCTTACCTTTTTTTTTTGCTTTTCACATCGATTTGCGCTATACGTCATTGTCTGGTAAAACCTGACGACCTTTACTTTGTCACAAAATCACCCCAGGTTTTGCCCTCTGTAAGATTTCACCCTGGTCCCTCCCCTGCATCATATCACAATGACCTCTAGATAATTACACTTTAACCATAGTCTATTGACTCTTCTATATTTATTTTGTGTAGATATTGATGAATGTGCAGAGGAAACATTTGAATGCCACCCCAACGCTACCTGCACTAATATTCCCGGTGACTATGACTGCAGCTGTAACAGCGGTTTCTTCGGCGATGGGAAGTCGTGTATTCGCATGGGTAAGACCGTCGTAATAATACCTTTGCTTACTACGTTAGGGGGAAATCTTTTGTATTCTCCCATTGTTCAATAATTCTCCCTAACGTATATTTCGTTCGCCGTAACACTCAAATCTATATTGTGACGAGACAAAGTCCATTGTTGGGATGGGAAGTCGTGTGTTCGCGCGGGTAAGACCGTCGTAGTAATAGTAATAATACCTCTACTTACTACGTTAGGGGAAATCTTTTGTCTTCTCCCATTGTTCAATATTCTCCGTAACGTATATTTCGTTCGCCGTAACACTCAAGTTTCTATTGTGACGAAACAAAGCCCGTCGTAGTAATAATAGTAATACATCTACTTACTACGTTAGCAGGAGTTCTTTTTTCTTCTCGTATTGTTCAATATTCTCCCTAACGTATATTTCGTTCGCCGTAACACTCAAATTTCTATTGTGACGAAACAAAGCCCATTGTTGGGATTCACCCTAACGTAGGAGATTGGCGTATAGTACTTTCGATTTACAGTATGTAGCGTCTTATATTGAATGAAATTTTTGAAAAGTTCCAAAAATAAGAGGATGAAGAGAAAGTTTGTTACCGGCATGCAAAGACAAATTTATTCTCTCAAAGTTACCGTCATCTATAACTATCTCCCTGCTGCCATAGCTCCCTATATTCTCTTTTAAACTGCGGACAAGATATCCGATGTGTCAATTTAGTATGTCTCTTTAATTTTTATCAGACATGAGGCAATGTACTCCCGATGCGCCCTGCTTCCCGGGCGTAGACTGTGAGGATCTTTCCCGGCCCGAGGTACTGGCCAAGGTGGATTTGGCTACGGCATCGCCGGAGGATATCATCAAGTTCTATCTCTGCGGAGACTGTCCCGACGGATACCTGGGAGATGGCGAGCAATGCGATGGTAAGAGTGCCTCGAGTGATGATCGAAAAAAAAATAATTGGAAGATGATAAGTAATGATAATTTTACCGATAACGAGTTAAAAAA
>JZLH01S0239568.1:46798-57180 GCA_001188425.1 Eucidaris tribuloides | reverse complement strand
TTTAATTAATTATAGAAAATCGTTGGGGGGGGGACCCCGAGATTTCCGACTATATTTTACATTGTAGCATCCAAAGGTTTAATAAGGTGTTAAGGTTATCCGAATTATAGCTCATCAGAAAGAGCAGAGTCCGCTATTTTGATGAGGTATATAACTCGGATAAACGTAACACCTTATTAACCCTTTGGATGCTACAATGTAAAGTATAGTCGAAAATCTCAGGGGTCCCCCGAAGTCTCGGGGTCCCCTCGAGATTTTGCATTAATTAATTAAAAAAAAAGGAAGACATTCAGAATCTGTTTTTGGTGTGATATGACCTTTGGGCATAAAGCTTTCAAATAAAAAAAATCCCCAAAACTAAACTTGGGCTTTAAAAATCCCGGGTCAGAATAACTCGAAAATGGACTCTGTATAGTCACACTCGGAAAAGAGTCCAGGCTCAACCCAATTCCAGGTAACGCTTGAGCAAAATCTGTGTCAACCTTATCAGGGTTTGGGTCAAACTTGACCCGAAACGTGGATGAACCTGACCCTTTACCGAAATCGGTCCCAACGGACCCTTTTTCCAAGTCAGTCGGTATTAAAGTGTTTAACCAATTATTTATATTTAAAGCCCACGTATAGTTTGGGTAAATGGTAAAAAAATGAAATTATTCCGATTATTTTTGTGTTTTATTTTTGTTTTTGTTTCGATAGACCTTATGATATTTTAATGTCCTGAAATTTGCTCACTCTGACACTTGACCATTTTTTTTCAAACTATTATAGTTAGTAGTGGTATGTAGGTAGCGGTCTCCTAATTAAAACATGGCCATGCGTCGTGAAGTGGGGCCTGTTTGCGTTTCATTAGCAAATTTTGAGTGTCGCGCGACATTCTGGACTTAAACCCTTATAACTTTTAAACTATACATGCAAACATAGTAAAAGTATATATTTTCTGAAAGGAAATAGTCTCATCCTTCCAATTATGATCACTAAATTGAAGTGGGGGTAGGCCTAAAGAAAATATGAATCAAAATAGTCCAAAAAGTGGGTTTAAAAAGTAGGGTCATTTCAAAGTGACCTCACATCTACATCAAAGCACCTACCCCCCAATCAAGCACATTTTTGTAAAGTACAGATAATACCCAATCCAACAAGACCAAACTCACAGGGATACCCCTAGTAAAACTATTTTTATGACTTTGGGAGCAACGGATTTCAAAATTTGCATGAAAAATCTGTAAATATTACATAAATTCATAAAGAAAGCAAAAAGTCCACTTGGAGGCCTTATTATTGTATCTCTTAAACCACAATGAAGTATTTTTAATGCAGAACCAATATCTGTTCATAAATAGCCAAAATTTGTATGGTAGCACTTGCTAAAACGTTTCTGAGTTATATGTTTGGCTTACCTGTCCTATTTGATACACTATCGAAACTTGTGAGTAATTAGTTAATTGAGTGTAATTTCTTAAATTTAGTTGCTATAGAAATAATTAGGGTTTCATTTAAAAGAGTGTTGAATGAGCTTTAATTTGATAGAGTCAATGATATATTGATCGTAAAGATACAGAAAAGACCAAATAAACCTTGGATGTATGTTCTCCCATAGACTTAACATAGTACCGTGTCCCAATGCAATGTCTATGGCCGAAGTTGCTCCAACCCCACCACCTTGTACTTAATTAATCATAATTTTTTTAATTGAACTCTTATAGAATGAAACTTGAAATCACCTGAAAGAGTAATAAATAAGCTTCATTTTGATATATAGTTCAGTGATGTTGGTGATTGTTAAGATACAGAAAAAACAAAATGAACCTTGGCCGTATAATCTCCCATAGACTTAACATGGAACCGTCTCCCAATTTGCTCCACCCCCCACCATCGTGTACTTAATCACCCATAATTTTATTAAGTGAACGCCAATGAAATAAAAGTTGGTGTCATTTTAAAGCTTAATAAATTTGCTTTAAAATGAGTGGTAACTTGGAAGAATTAAATCACATTTAGGTACTCTAACCATTACAAACATGTCAAATTTTACTAAAATATGAAACGGCTCCACCCTAGAGCAGACCCCAATTCACGACGCATGGCCATATGCATGAGCTGTGTCCCATACGCGAATCAGTGGTCCCTATAATACAGCTGAAGTCCCACCAAAACTCTTGATTTGATGCTCGATTATACCATTTATATGTCTTGTTGTGCTTTCTTGGTGTCAGTTTAAATACTATATCTGCAGATTTAGTGGGTGAGATTTGAGGTATTTTGGGCAGTTTTTAGCATTTGGAGGATGAATTTTGATGACCTCCTTTCCATAGGGCTTTCATGCCTGTGTGCTTTGGTGGGGCAAAGGTTATCAGGACCGTTCTACTCCATAGGAGGGTAGCGAAAAAGTTTATTGGCAAACAGGGTGTGAATTGAAAATAAGATAAAATGATTTGTATTGGTACACAACATATTACAAAACAAGGTCTGGCGTAATCTCAAATTTGTCGAAAAACAGTGCCAAAGTCGATAAAAATAACACATATCTCCATGGGGCCAATAATTAGTAGACCGCTACCTGTACATTACCTCCAGGATATCCGACATTTTACATTGTGAGTAGAATACCCAAAATGTAAAATGTCTGATAGGTAATGTACATACAGTACCACTTCATGTTCCCCGATAATTCAAACATCACAATTTGTCACTATAAACAATTTTCAGGGGGGGGGGGGGGGAGGAGGTTGATGTTATTTCCGATGTCTGGGATGACAATAGAATACTTATTGAACAATTAACAATAATGTTGTCCCATCAACCAAAACTATACTTGAGATTTAAACTAAATTAACATATCTCTTGCACATTGTTCATATATTCAGGAATTATTACTGTACATGTATTTCTGCTTGTAAATGATGTGAGAAGGCTCTGTCATTATGGAGGACGTAAAAACAATTACACCATAATAAAGAGGATATATTTCAAAGACTTTTTTTATTGATGTCCAATAAAACAAATACAAATTGTCATATAAATTAGCAAAACAGGCAGCATGGATATCATATACACGTACAATAAAAATATGTGACTGAAATATTAAACCTCCTTTTGAAAATAAACCGTTAGTTTAACATTTTGGCAAATGTAATATTCAGTTGTTTTTTAGATTCTATGATGGCTTTAAAACACGCAAATGTAATATTTTAGGCACAGAAATTTATACAAACAATAAACCCGGAGGGCAGTGTCATTACAACGTGTACACCATGCGCATGTGAAAAAACCCGTAAACGGGGTTGTTTTTCACAGTCGGACGATGTACGCGCGTACATTGAAAAGGGTATCAAACTCGCCAAAATCAGAGGGAAAGGGTATACTTTTAACAGAAGGATTAAAGGGTATCTTTTCAAACTTGAATACTTGTTTAGGGTATTCTGAGATTGACTTTCAATTACTTGTTTAGGGTCCATTTTGAAAGTCCATACACGCGCATGGTGTACACCTTGTAATGACACTGCTCCCCCCCCCTCCCCCGGGACAATAAATAACTACCTTCAGAGATGACCCCCCCCCCCCCATGCAAAAAAATAAAAATAAAAACGAAAGTGCCGGTATTAAAGGGTCCCTGATGTCTTCTTAAATCAATAAGATTATTCCAAAGTGGCTCTACACATTCACATTCACAATCCTATAATAAATGAAATAATGTTTCTGTCTGCAAGTGGCAAAACGCAATTAGGAGAGTCACTTCTACTTTTATTTCATGTAAAAAAATACTCAATGAAATAGCATCATGAAACATTTCGAAATAGAAAGAACGAAAACAAGTGTCAATACAACAACTAGAATTGTGACCATGTGTTTCCTCTCAATTCAATACTGCAGGCTGATTGATACACACATATTATTAAAAGTTACAGGCAAAAATTCAAGAAAGAATATCAGAGTTATGAAGTCTCACAGTTTTCATTTTGTGACGTCACATGTGAGCAACTGCCCGTATGTCTGTATAAATTCCATAAATTGCCATTTTGTAATGGTTCACAATAATTGAATCAGGGTTTTTTCATAGAAGCTTGTATGAAATAATGTTTCTGATAATATATTCAATGCACATGTTAAATCATTTTCAAATTTCTGAGAAAACGGCACTTTATGGAATCTATATTGCATGCTACATGTGTATGAGTAGCTGCGTGCATGTGACATCAGAAAATGAAAACTTTCAAACTATATCATTCTTTTATTCTTCGGTGGATTTTTGCCAAATTTTCATAAATATGTATAATGTTTCTCTCATTTTTCTTCTTTAGTTAAAACCAACTTGTCGACAGGGTGAACCTTGCCTTTAAGTTTCATGAATTTTCGAGTTGTCAAAATTACTGGGGAGGCAAACCAATGTCTGCCCCCCCCCCCCCCCGCCCCATATTTTCATTGGGGTGGCGACCACCCCTCTTGACACACCAGGTTCGACGCCCCTGCCAGCTAGTGACCTATCCAACCAACTGCCATTTTTTAAGTTGAAGTTTACATACAAAACAAGAGCCCCAGGGGGCACTACGCTCACCTGAAGTCTTGCAAACTCTCTATGGTACCCACAGAAAAAACATCAGTTACACATAATGTAGTTTTGGCCCTTGGAGCCTGCAGATATCTAGGCACCAACGGAGCCAAACAAACCAGTTAAAAAACTTTACATCCCCTTGCCATAAAGCTGATTTTGCCAAGTTATATTTAATTCTAACATCTGTTTTTATAAAAATAAGCTGCACCCTAGTATCTTAACATTTTACCTTTGACCTACTTATACGACCTTGACCTCAATTTAACATTGCGGTCACTATACATGTAGGGCATCTACCATCCTATTCACAAATGGGCCGATACTAATCAAACTTGCAGGTATATTCTATCATTTGACTTCATTTGACCTTTGACCTACATATGTGACCTTTGACCTCATAATAACATTGAGGTCCCTGTTATGCATCTACCACCCAAGTTTGGTTACAAATGGGCTAGTGGTTAGAAAGTTACCTAGTTTGGGCCCTTATGGGCCCTGCCCCCCTGGGCCCCCAGGGGGGCCTGGTGTACCATTCCAGGAACCCTCTATCCCCTGCCCCTGAGGATCACTCCCAACAAGTTTGGTCTAAATCCATTGATGTGAATGTGAATTATTCCCATAAGGCCTTATACCCAAACTTTTGGTCCCCTTAGGGGCCAAATGGGGCCACCCTGGGCATTGTCATGAGGAACATTAATTTAGCACATATAGAGGTATCTATACACAAAGTGGCTTAACTAAACTATTTCTGGATCTAGAGAAGAAGATGTTTGAAAACTATCTACTTTTGGCCCTTTAGGGCCCTGCCCCTGGGCCCCCAGGGGGGCCAGGTGTACCATTTGAGGACCCTTGAATCCCAACCCCCTAGGGATCATTCCTGCCAAGTTTGGGCCAAATCCAATCATGCATTTTGAAGAAGAAGCTGAAAATGTGTAAAAGTTTACGCACGACGCACACTGCACGACGCACGACGGACAAAAAGCGATCGCAATAGCTCACTTGAGCCTTTGGCTCAGGTGAGCTAATAATATTAATAATACACTATCAGATGAATTGGAATAATAGTGAATTATCTTAAATAAAGGGGATTATTTGATAATTTAATGTAACTCTTTTTCTGGGCCACACTGTATATTTTATGTGAAGTTTCCAAAAATGAAACCAGGCAATCAGATGCTTCACCATGTCAGGTGGTCTTTGCGTTACTCACTGTCTTACTGAAGCGCCACAGTGCGGCTACGGGTGAGCCGGTGAGGAGGCTACTCGCCCTTAGTAACCCAACTTCACCAACGTATACTGTGCATGTACGTATGTGACCACAACAGCGGGTTTTCACCCTTCTCTTTTCGATGAAGTGCGTGGGTTCTTTTACGTGCTGAGGTGTTTCAGTCTCAACACGAGACCTCTGGCTTTACATCCTATCCGAAGGACGGGATAATGGGTATAAAGTGCCTTACCCAAGGACACAACTGCCATGGCCCGGCGTGGATTTGAGCCACTTACCGCTAGGTCGAGCAACCGAAGTCTTATCCACTGAGCCACTACGCCTCCCTCTCTTATTTCTTATAATGGAAAATAGTATGCCATTATTATCAAGATTCAAGAACTAGGTTGTTTGGTATTACAGGGGAAAATTTGTCAGCCAAATTTGAAGTCAATGAATGTACAGATCTCTGTGCCTCTGTAAAACACTTTTTTTAGTCAGACCAAATTTGTTTAATCAACTCAAAAGGTACTTTTTAAAAAGATTTGAATGTTGCTCTATGTAGTTGACAACTATTATTACATCTGTGAGATCAGACCAGAATAACTTTCCACTGACTCTCAACTTTTTAAAAAAATAATCTAGGTCATTGCAACAGATCATTTGATGGAGCACCTTGTAAAAGAAAAGACAATTTTACTTAGCCCACACATTCATTAGAGTAAATTTGTATTTTTCATGAAAAATGAACATTTGTAAAAAAAATTGAAAATTAGTGGAAAGTTGTCCTGTTGAATGGCCAGCTAGAATAGGTTTGCATTGTGCATCCACGACAAATTATACACCCTTCAAAGCTTGGGGTCTATATTTTATAAAGGCACAATATTCACACTGTGGAAGCACTTTTTTTAAAAAAATCTTAAAACATTGACATCTGACCTACACAATAGTGTCAAATAAACACCCTACAACACAAACATTTTGACAGTTACTGTATACGCTGAATATTTCGCAGTGGTTTTATTTTTTTCTGAATTTTGTGACGTAATAAATGTGAACACTTTCACTTTCTAACATTCCTGTACAGAGTGAATGCAAATGCAACAATATTTTTAAACAGACACTCATGAATTTTCCATTTTGATGCAAAATCGCAAAAATGAACGTATGCAAAATGCAAACAGTATCCCGTCACTAGCAAAATAAACACAGATGAATAAGAGCATATGACTTAATCTCTGGTGGAGAAAAAGTCTATGACACAGTAATCTACGGGGAAAAACACTGGAATGGTCACTCAGGGAATTTCAGTTTTTTAAAAAGCACTTGATCGTTTTGAAGTACAATTTCTTCACGGTTTCATTTTTGGGACCTTATCAGAGACACACATACAAGTTGCATAAATGATTATATAGCTTAGATTTTTTTAATCTTGAAACTTTGTTAAATTTTGCCTGTAAGAC
This sequence comes from Eucidaris tribuloides, assembly GCA_001188425.1. Classification (NCBI taxonomy): domain Eukaryota; kingdom Metazoa; phylum Echinodermata; class Echinoidea; order Cidaroida; family Cidaridae; genus Eucidaris; species Eucidaris tribuloides. The sequence continues at coordinate 49,964 of JZLH01S0239568.1, read as the reverse complement.
AGTCTGAAAACACAATACATGTATCTTAATTTGCCAGCTTATGGTGCATTTTATGGCAACAAGTTACTTGCAGCAGCAGTAAGAGCCAAACAGGTTAATGGAATTATCTGACATCACCTCCCTTCATAAGTCTCCTCATCTACACTAACAATGCTCATCCTTCGATTGTCATCTCCACGTTGGTCCATGACCTCCCTAATGTCACCAGGCCGAGATTCCCCAGATGTTGAGGCTGAGTTAGTGGGGTGAACCTCGGCCACTGTTTGGATCCTACTGGATTCCGGTACTTCTTGTATCAGTCCAAACGTCTTGGCTGCCTCCTTCTGTCCAGAATTCAACCTCACTTTCTTGGCCTGTCTTGAGTTGCCCCTGTTCATGTCTGGTGAGGCTTCATGGATACTCTCTAGTGCTGCACCTGAAAGATAAGTGATTAAAGTGAAGCATGGCAGAAAACAGCATAGCGATTAAAGGTTTAATAGTGACATGATTGGCAGAAATAAAAATACCTCTCGAACCAAATTGGTTGCGGAGATTGGAGATATACCGGTCTATAGCTGGAGTGCATCTCCTGGTTGGAAGGATTTCTCTTGAATTTGTTTACTTATTGAAAATAAAGCATTAACATACAAGCACTTTCTTTCTCTCATGCCGTGAGAAAAATTAATCCCATACAAAGCTATACAACAAATGTGTCTGTCACAAGGCAAAGTAATGAACGTTATTTTAGAATTATTCGAAGTTTCAACACAAGATTTTCACAGCAGAATCCTTTCATAGTTTACTTGATTCTAGAAGAGTTTCATTTCAAGTTGAGGACTACCCCAATCATAATATTTACCTTTAACTTGCAAATTTTGTTTGCCTCTTTAGTTAAGAAAACAAGTAACAAGTTTGTGTATATAGAGAGGAGAGTTTGATGAGTGCAGTAGAGTGAGATTAAAGCCCAAGTTCGGTTTTGGGAATTTTTTGTTATTTAAAAGTTTTTTGCCCCAAAGTCATAATAGATTCTGAATGTCTGTTGTTGTTTTTTTATTAATTAATGAAAAATCTCGGGGGTGTGGGGGGGGGGGGACCCCCGAGATTTTTGACTATATTTTACATTATAGCATCCAAAGGGTTAATAAGGCGTTACGGTTATATGAGTTATACCTCATCTAAAAGAGCAGAGTCTGCTACCAGTGTCTTTGATGAGGTCTAAAAATGACGCCCTGAACAAATTGTATTTCAAAATGATTATTTAGTGCTTGAAGAAAGTGAAAATCATAAGTTGACCAGATTCACTTGCCCATTTCCTCCCATAGATTCACTGTGTGTACACCTAGGCTATTAAAACTCGCCCTGAGTTTTAATTGTTTATTCATGCATAACTTGCCATTAGCAGCGTAACTTTCCAAACGTTGGTATTCTAGGGTGTTTATTTGTCCATTTCAACTACTACGTAGCTCAGATATCAAAGTTTGACAATGTTTTAAATTGAAGCTCCACAATGCTAGCCTATCACTTTAAGGAGTGAAGGTCTTGTGGTGTAGTGGGCTGTCCTCTTCCTTTCACACATGATGTGATGATTTTGATTCATGCCATGTGCATGTTTGTCTTTTAGCAGGACAATTTATATACACTGCTGCTCCTGTAGAAGTGAAATAATAATTACACTGTTTGTCACTTACATGTAACAGGCTATCCTGGTAAATAAGATGATGATAATTTTACTACTATTATTGTTATCATCATTACCATCATCATTACCATCATCATTACCATCATCATTATCATCATCATCATTATCTTCATCATCATCATCATCATTATAATTATTATAGGCGACTCCCATTTTCACTAAGTCCTTGGGACCGGCGGTTTTCTTTTGTTATATTGTATGGAAATTTTGTTATAACCAAACAGTTTAAGTACTATATCAATACAGATAATAACAGTTGTTGTTATAATAATTTGGGGACCTGAATTTTTACTTTGTTGTAACAGGAATTTCATTATTTTAACCGTGTTCGTTATAACGGGAGAGCGCTGTATGATAGTCACATTACAAAACAATGACAAATACTAACCTGAATCATTACTGAAGGTCTGTTGTCCCGATGTTTGTCCCGTTGTTGTAACTTGTGTGCTGTTGAGGCTATTTCGTCTCAGAGCTGTGGTGTAGCTCAAATCCGTTATACTGCCGCTGATGCTCAGCGCCCGAGATTCCCTCCTCTTGGAAATGATGGCCGCATCATCTCTCCACGCCCACTGAACGCTGAGAGATCGAGCACAGAACATTCCCAGGATCTCATTCCTGACCGTTTTGTTCCAGAGTGCGTAGATGCACGGATTGACGGCCAGGCTGCAGTACACCAACCACACCGCTCCAGCTTCGACCCAGTCCCCGATGACCTCCCTTCCATAGATGGCCTCGTACAACAGTTCAGCAATGAATGGAAACCATGTTAATATCAACGCCCCCACAGTGATTATCACCGTCCTGAGTGCCTTAGTGGGGGAGTTCATGCGTATATTGACAAGTAAGGATGTCCGTCGTGATCTACGTCGTGTTGTCAGACCGGTGGATTCACTTACGACGTTGCCGTGACTGATCCGTCTGGAACTCCGCCTAGCAACCTGTAAGATGCCGATGTAGCAGCAACAAATGAGAGTGAATGGCACTAGAGTTGTGATGAAGATGAAGAAACCGGCGAATGACTGATGGTGGTTCCAGTCCACCATACAAGCAGACTTCGATGGATGAAAGTTATACCTCGACCAGCCGAAAGAGGGCGGTAGACTACTTAGTAATGCTAGTATCCACATGATGACGATCAGATGAGTGGTGTAGTTGGAAGTCACTTTCAACGGATAAACCATTGGCTGCACGATTGCATAATATCTGTCAACAGGAATGGAAGTAAAGAGAAACAAGGGTTAAATAGTATGATGTCAATAAGTTTGGGGGCAGTTATATGTACAAGCTGTACCATACACGTATCCAGGGAGGTGTGTTGGGGATGTTCAAACACCCCCCTTTCACAAACTGTGGGTGTTAACACCCCCCCCCCCTTTACAAACTGTGGGTGTTAACACCCCACAAATCCCCCTTTTTTCCTGAAAATACCTCCTAAATGTTAAAAAGTGGGGTGTTTTAAAGCTCCAGAACTGACACAATAAATGGTGA
>JZLH01S0239568.1:31403-46748 GCA_001188425.1 Eucidaris tribuloides | reverse complement strand
TGAATGGAAACCATGTTAATATCAACGCCCCCACAGTGATTATCACCGTCCTGAGTGCCTTAGTGGGGGAGTTCATGCGTATATTGACAAGTAAGGATGTCCGTCGTGATCTACGTCGTGTTGTCAGACCAGTGGATTCGCTTACGACGTTGCCGTGACTGATCCGTCTGGAACTCCGCCTAGCAACCTGTAAGATGCCGATGTAGCAGCAACAAATGAGAGTGAATGGCACTAGAGTTGTGATGAAGACGAAGAAACCGGCGAATGACTGATGGTGGTTCCAGTCCACCATACAAGCAGACTTCGACGACTGGAAGTTATACCTCGACCAGCCGAATGAGGGCGGTAGACTACTTAGTAATGCTAGCATCCACATGATGACGATCAGATGAGTGGTGTAGTTGGAAGTCACTTTCAACGGATAAACCATTGGCTGCACGATTGCATAATATCTGTCAACAGGAATGGAAGTAAGAGAAACAAGGGTTAAATAGTATGATGTCATTAAGTTTGGAGGCAGTTACGTGTATACAAGCTGTACCATACACGTATCCAGGGAGGTGTGTTGGGGATGTTCAAACACCCCCCTTTCACAAAATGTGGGTGTTAACACCCCACAAATCCCCCTTTTTTCCAGAAAATACCTCGTAAATGTTAAAAAAGTGGGTGTTTTAAAGCTCCAGAACTGACACAATAAATGGTGATTTTTTTTTTCTGAGCGACTATTCGGATGCTGGGCTGACCATGATAAATGTAGGGGAGGGGGAGGGGAGGGGGGCAGTGTCATTACAAGGTGTTCACCATGCATGTACATGTAGTATGTACGGACTTTCAAAATGGACCCTAAACAAGTAATTATCTGTCGATCTCAGGGTACCCTAAACAAGTATTCATGTCTGAAAAGATACCCTAAACAAGTAGTATTCAAGTCTGAAAAGACACCCTTTTCAAGTAAATTTTCTGTTAAATGTATATACCCTTTTTTCCTGATTTTGGCAATTTTGATGTATGATTTTTCAATGTACATGAGTACATCGTCCAACCGTGAAAAACAACCCTTTTTACTATTTTTTTCACATGTGCATGGTGTATACACCTTGTCGTGACAGTGGCCCCCCTGGGTCCTCTTAACCCGTTGGCTATGGGAACCGGATGCGTCCTGTGTTAACTCTATGGGATTTTCAGAATCTCGTAGGCAACGGGTTAAGGCCACTGCACACTACACGATTTTCCGTCGCACGACTGACCGACTTGGATCTGAAATAAAACAAGAGCCCCAGGGGGCACGACGCTCACCTGAAGTCTCGCAAACTCTCTATGGTACCCACAGAAAAAAAACATCAGTTACACATATAATGTAGTTTTGGCCCTTGGAGCCTGCAGATATCTAGGCACCAACGGAGCCAAACAAACCAGTTAAAAAACTTTACATCCCCTTGCCATATAGCTATTTTTGCCAAGTTATATTTAATTCTAACATCTGTTTTTATAAAAATAAGTTGCACCCTAGTATCTTAACATTTGACCTTTGACCTACTTATACGACCTTGACCTCAATTTAACATTGCGGTCACTATACATGTAGGGCATCTACCATCCTATTCACAAATGGGCCGATACTAATCAAACTTGCAGGTATATTCTATCATTTGACTTCATTTGACCTTTGACCTACATATGTGACCTTTGACCCCATAATAACATTGAGGTCCCTGTTATGCATCTACCACCCAAATTTGGTTACAAATGGGCTTGTGGTTAGAAAGTTACCTAGTTTGGGCCCTTATATATGGCCCTGCCTCCCCACCCCCCCCCCCGGCCCCAGGGGGGCCCCTGTTAACCATTCCAGGAACCCTCTATCCCCTGCCCCTGCAGGAATCACTCCAACTAAGTTTAGTCTAAATCCATTGATGTGAATGTTGAATTAATTCCCATGAAGGCCCCTATACCTAAACTTTGGCCCCCTTAGGCCAAACAAGCAACCCTGGCCATTGTCATCGAGGAACATTAATTTAGCACATATAAGGTTCCTAATACAACAAAGTGGCTTAACTAAACTATTATCTGGATCTAGAGAAGAAGAATGTTTGAAAACTACCCTACTTTTGCCCTTTACGGCCCTGCCCCTGGGTCCCGCTAGGGGGCCAGGTGTAACCATTGAGGACCCTTGATCCCCGACTCCACATAAGGATTCAATTCCTGCCAAGTTTTGGGCCAAATCCAACCATCAGTTTGAAAAAAACTAAAATGTGTAAAAGTTTAAACGCACACCTGCCAGCACGACGCACTTAGACGGATCAAAAAACGATCAGCAATAGATCACTTGACCTTTGGCTCAGGTGAGCTAAAAAGCTTATATTTTATTCACGCTATTTATTGCAGATCCAACATCGATTCAGTTCTGCGACGAAATCGCGTAGTGTGCAGCGCGGCCTTTAGTTTGGCTGGCTACATTTAAGCCCACTGTCAAGGCGTTCAACTTCAACCACAGAGAGAATGACTCGAACTAACTTTCAGTCTGGAATTTAGGACACATACATTCAACACACGATGGACTGTTGCAGTGCCAATAGGGTTACAGATTGTTGGAGAGGAAATCAAATATTGTTTCCACACTGTTATTGGCTGTTTCATTATGGTTGAAGTCCATTATAGTGCACCCTTTTCACAGATTGTAAGTCACAAACAGGAGCTTTTTCATTCGTCATACAGTGGACTTTAACTAATAGGCTGACATTGTGGGAGCTTCAAATCAAAAAATTGTGCAACTTTGCCTTCTGAGCTACATAGTAACTGTTATGAATGGACATAAACATCCTAGATACAAAGTTTTGGGAAAGTTCTTGTGCCACTGCAAATATGAATAAATTAACAATTAGTATCAAGCGCACGTAAAAAATAGCCCTAATCCACACACAGTAAGGTCTTTGGGAGGAAATTGGTGCATGTGAATCTGGTCAACTACGATTATCACTTGTTTGAAGCACTAAATAAACATTTTGAAATTAACAATTTTTTCAGGCGCTTATCTTAGACCGACTTCTTATCAAAAGACCACTTGGACGATGGATGGAGATATTTATCGTAGCCTTCACACATTTTTTTTACTGTGGTAAAATGTTAGCCAATGGCCTTTAAAAGTCCCATCTTCAAGGTGTTAACTCCAATTACGAGGGTCGATGCGAACTGTACTTAAAAATACAGGCATAAACAGTCACAATGTGAACTGTTGCCATGCCCGTAAGTCAAAAAAACGTGCAAGGGGGAAAAATTCTGTATTTTAACCTCACCAAGATGGCTATTTCTATTGCAATTATGGGTATCATTTAGTGGCCCCAAGAGTTTATGAATTAAAGTCAAAAGAGCGTATTTGTTCATTCTCTTAACATAGGCCTTTTAAGAGCGTTTAAAAATTACTTCATTACAACTTTTTACTGTCCACTGTGATGAGGTAGGGTGAGTATAGTTCCTGCAAGGAACAGACCGTATATAACCTCCATCAAGTACATCCACACCACACCAAACAACGCAACACCCTCAATAATACTGGCTCACAGGTGTAGGTTGAATGGCAAAACAAACGAACGTCACATGGCGTTGGCGCGATGGTCATCTTAATAGATGAAACGATTAACTTCGCGTCTGAAGGTAAACACGCTTGATGAACGGTGTAAATGATGAGGCGTTCTGAGTGGCCCAGACATGATGAATTAATGATCGGCAAGTGGGTGTACTTGGAGATAATCAGCCCATGTGGCTAGTCATAGGTTTTCGGATCCAACGGTTCACTAACAACACGAGCAGTGGCCGGCGATAACACCGTGTGTGGCTGCAAACATCCATTGCTCACTCCTGGGGTAAGAGTGATAGCCTTTCCGTTTTTTCTGGGATCCGCAGGATGTCCTCACCTTTCCAAAAACTAAACCCCATATTATGCACAAACATGACATCTGTTCTCTCATAAATATACGATGTACCACAATGTTTCATTCCACATTCATATAATTTTCAAAAACTTCACTGCATGATTGTGTCTTCTGCAGTCCACAATTCCCGACTACTCAAATCCTACAGGATCAAGAAAAAAAAAAGGTTCAAAAAATTAAAAAATAGAAAGAATTAAATACAAAAAGAACAAAGAAATCTATCCCATCAGCAAAACAATATAACAAAATAAAGAAAAAGAAATGAACAACACATTCAAAAATTATTAACAAATCCTGAGTTTAATAATAACACCTTGTACCGGAGTCTCCCCAGAAAAAAATGATACACTTTTAAAAATGGCAAGACATTAAAAATTCTTATCGCATTTTTTAAAAATGTTCTATTACATGTAGTATGGAAAGCTGGAAGTCCTCTTCTTTCATATGACACATAAAGAAGTTCTGAAATTGTTTAAGCTGATAGCACTGCCAACTTTTGTAAAGGAACATGAAAATTATGTTTGCACAAGAATGGCTATCCACTTTAAACAGATCAACTCTTCTTTCATTATTTTGGACTAGGTGGGATGACGTGTAAATAAAAGATCTTAATGACTGAAATACAAAGAAAGACTATCGTATTGGCGTGTGATGGAGTGTGTGGGATTGGGTGGGAGTTGGGGGATGGTGAATGCGGGGTGTGAGTTTTTTGGTGTGATGTGAATGTAGGGGTGCAATGGGTAATGGGTGGATGTGGGTGGAGGGATCAGGGTGGGATTTCGATAATTCTAAACGACCCACCTCTAACCCACCACCACCACCTCCCCACCACCTACACCCCCACACCACACCATCCCACACACCACACCCACAGTCCCACTACCCCACTCCTAGACATCCCCACCACCCCACACCCCCATCACCCGTACACATCACACCCCCATACCCCACACCCCTTCACCCAATACGGAGTCTTGTTTTTAGTCACTAAACCCCCACCTATTATCTCCACACATAATCCAAAAGAAGCTTGTAATCTTTTTTTTCAATGCACTCACATGCATAACATTCCTGCCAAGGATCCAATTTCATGTCCTTTATACAAAAAAAGTGGCAATGCTCACTCAAGCAATCGACCAAATTTCAAACATTTTGGGGGTGTCATATGAAACAGAAAAAACTTCAGCTTCCATATATATAAATATTTCAAAAAAATATTGAAGTAATTTTATATTTGGGACCAATTGGGCATTTTAAAAAAGGTAATCGTGTTTTCTAGGGACACTTGGTAATAACTACAATTATATGAAAACATAGGAGGATCAGTTAGAAAGAACGAAATAACTGCATACAATCTTACAGATTGGTGTTCATAATGATAAGTTATTTACTTCAATTTAATTAATAATTTACAACAATTAGTTGATGTACACTCATACCAAACACTGTCACTAGAATCTAACCTTCGCTAATTAATTTCTCTCCAATTCTGTTCAGTGATGAAAACACAGCCAGACTGGAGGGGTGTCATCAGCAAAACAAGGTGTTCGCGAAAACCACTCAGTCTCTTCGCCTGATATCACGATCAATAAAATACATGCATATGACCTTTGACACAGATAACCTTGATGTAACCTTGTAAACATATCAATAAACATGTATATAGATGACAATGAATCATTTGTTTCACAAGTTGAACAAAATTGTATGCATAAAAAAAAAAAAAATGAGCGCAAGTTAATACAAAAACGATAACATTTTTCGTAACTCATATCATTTGACCCTTTGAGCCCACAGATGACCTTTGACCTCATAAATCCTCATTCAACACACATTGGTAATACCCAATATCATTGTACTAATTGAACACAACAGAATGCAAAAATAAAGAAATGCTAAGCAAAGTTAAACAAACACCTTTAACATTTTTGTAACTCCATATCATTCTGACCTTTGACCCCTAATGACCTTTGACTCATCATTCACTCATCACACACATGTGGTATTACCCAAGGATCATTGTTCCAACTATGAACACAACTGATACAGAAATAGAGAAAATGAGAAGCAAGTCAAAGTAAAAACTTTAACATTTTTCACATCAAAAAAATGATCTGACACAGCCTCATAACATTTGATCCTTTACCCCCTAAGTTGACCTTTGACCTCATCAACCCATCAACACACATGTGGTTGATTACCCAAGGATCATTTGTACCAAGTATGAACAAATTCATCAGAAATAAAGAAAATGAACAGCAAGTTAAAACAAAAATGTAACATTTTTTGTAGGCAGACCCAACAGGAAAATGATTAGCGGACTAGTCTCTCCGAACTTCGTTCAGGCGAACAAAAACAAAAAACAAAAAAACAAAAACAAACTCACAAAATCACAGAAACATAGAAAAAAGATCAATGTATCATTACCATAAATTACTCTAAACTTTTATTTCATTTCCATTTTATTTTGACCTTGACCTGGTCGAACCATTGTGTTTCTGTTTATTCTTTTATTAAAATTATAATGTATCCTATTGATGTGTGATTTGTAACATTTGTTATGTTATGTCCCATGACCATTAGTAGGCTAATGACTACTTGTAGTGAACTTGGTCACAATCCCATAATTGATTGAACTGCAACCAGTTCCTACCGGTTTAGGTACGTGTAACACACGTACGTTCTTAATTGCATACAATGTATAGATTTAAAGATTTCACGGTGTTTATGCTTACTCCATCACGTAATTTTTAAACCGCATAATTTATCTCGCTAAACCAATCATCCATCGCAGTCACGTTGAATTTTCCCCGCGATTTCCACTCGACTTAGTTTTTTTATACGCCAACTTCTTGCATACGTTTGCCGCACTCTACCGATTTTCATCACGGTCCGAAGTCAACAACTTCCGCAATTACCATCCAAGAGAGCAATTCAACACCATGCCTCGTTTTCCATTTCTGTCGAAAAAGATCTCCATAAAATTCCTTCACGCGGGCGGCACCATTCCATGTTTTTCCTGTGCACCTCATACTCGCCTACGCTGGAAGGTTCCCGCCGCAGTATCTCCATCACAACGCCGAAGAATCGGCTGGTTCTTCGAGAAGCACCGGCTCGTTTAGCATCACAGTTAACTTCTCTCCGAGCAAGCTTTCATCTCGCGAGATTTTCATGACGTCAGTAGCGACTCACTGTCCTCGATCTTCATATTTAATTCATCAGCACCTCACTGTCCTGAACTTTGAACCTTATTCCGTCCAGCGACCCACTGATCCTGATCTTCGAGTCAGCATTTTTAACCACATCAAACCTGACCTCCGACGACTCTTCCAGTCCACGACATTCGGAGCGTTCCATCTCAAAAGACTCTCGAGCAAATTACAACCGCAACCGAGTAATCATCGATCAACGCGTCGACGCGAGCATGCACATCGAGCCATCGGGTATGTGTGATTCTTCTCGTCGAGCCCCTTTTCTCGTACTCTCACTCACCATTTACGTCCTCATAATCACAAGCGCAGCCCATTTCTGATTTTCGCATTTTCACACCGGAACAATGACATTTATCTGAACATTTAGGACATTCATTGGACTGAGTTTTCCCTGCTTGCTTCACCTGCTGGCGTCTATTTAAACCATGTAATCTTACTTGTATTTAATCTCTCAATTGCAATTCATATTCGGTATTTAATTCAAACCTCTGCGCCACATTTCTAAATCTAATTTGGCAATAATTCAAAAATTCTCACTGCAAATTAACTTATTTTTATAATAAACATCATTAAAAGGAATTTCTGTCATTGTCATTTATTGTGTAAACGACTGTCCACTATCCTAAGTAAAAAATAAGGAATTATTGTACACCTTATTCATTTACAAATCCTAGACGAATCAACTCATTTATTTAATTTCGATTCAGCGAATTCTAATTCGATGTCGCGTTATCGAAAGCCGAACGTGGTTCGACATAGTTGTTCCTACATAAGTAGGTGAACCCCGAACTACGTGATCGAGCATTATATTTAAACATTCCCCTTTTCTAAAACTAAGCACAATTCTCCATAATTGGCCTATTTCAAAAATTTTTATCGCGCATCGCGCTGTAAAAATTAACAACCTGCTGAGTCTGGTGGGGGATATACTGTAGTGAAATTGGCTCCCACTCCATAGTTTTGTGCTGAACTGCAAACCAGTTCCTACCGTTTTATACGGTACCACGCTTGCTTAATTCATACAAATGTATAGATTTAATTCACCGTGTTTTATTTCTTACGCCAATGCACGGTAATTTTTTAACGCATAATTTTATCTCTCGCTAACCACAATCCATAAATCGTCAACGCTTGCACGTGCGATTTTCCCCGCGATTACCGGCGGTCCCGCCGTCCACTCCGACTTCAAGTTTATACCCAAGCTTTTCTTGCTAAACGTTTCCGCACTGCGCAGACCCGATTCATCACTGGCTCGATTCAAACATACCATTCCGCAATTACCAAAATCAGAGAGCCAATCTCAAACCTCGTTTCATTTCTGTCGAAAACGATCTCCAATTTCCTTCACTGCGGCGAGTCAATGTTTTTCCCTGTCACTCTCAATACTTCGCAGCACGTGGGAAGGGTTCATCCGCCGGCAGTAGTCTCTCTCCAACGCCGGGATAAACTCTGGTTCGTTCGAAACACCCGGCATCGTTTTGCCAGCACAGTAAGCTTCTCTCGCGAGCAACTCACTTCGTCAGAGAATTTTTCATCCGGGCACGACGCGACTCAACTGTCCTTATCTTCATTATTCACTCATCGCTGACTCACTGTCCTGAACTTTACTTATTCGTCAGAGCGACCCACTTCCTGATCTATCGAGTCATCCGAATTTTTAACCAACATCAAACCTGACCTCCAGCACCGACTCATCAGTCAGCGACATTCGGAACGTCCATCAAAAGTACTCCGAGCAACCACCCTGCACCATTATCAAGCGATCAACCGTCACGCGACATAGCATCGCAGCCTCGACGGTAATCTTTGATCTTGCTTCGATTCCGAGCCCCTTTCTTGCTCTTCACTCATCTCGCATTTACGTCCTTTCATCAATCTAGCGCAGCCCATTGGAATTTCTCGGCATTTTACGAACCGTACAATGGACGATTTAGTAATCTGAAACATTTATGGACCATTCCATTGACTAAGTTTCCTGCTTGCCTTCACTGGCTCGCTATATACCATTTAAGCTTAACTTGAGTTTAACTCTCAATTGCAATGTCATCATTCGCTATTGATAAGTTCAGCGCCTCTGCCCACATCTAATCATTTGTGCAATATCAATTCTCACTGCAAATACTTTATTTTTTATAAGAAAGCATCATGAAAAGGGAATGTTCTCTGTGTCATGCATTATTGTGTAAACTGACTGTCACGTATCTAATGAAAATAATAAGAATCTATAGACACCTTATATCATCTTATCAACTACATCTCATTTCTCTTATTTAATTTCATTCACAATCTAAGTCATCGTCTTATGTCCAAACCCAACCGTGTCACATATTTTTGACTTTGACTCTTTGACTTCATCATCACTCACAACTACACACTTGGAATACCCAAGATCATTTTTACCAACTAAACACAAACCTGATACCAGAAATAGATAAATAGATCAAGTTCCAAATAAAACTTTAAACACTTTCTAATCAAGAAAAATGATCTGGCACAGTCTCATACCATTTATCCCTTTGACCCCTAGTTGACCTTTGACCTCCATCAACCTCATCAACACACATGTGTATTACCCTAAGGATCATTTGTAACCAAGATATTGAACACATTCATAGGCAGAAAATAGAAGAAATGACAGCAAAGTAAACAAAAACTGTGAAACATTTTTGTAGCAACCACAGGAAAAGTGATTACCCGTCTACTGGAACCAGGAGGTCTCTGCCCGACACTAACAAACAAAACACACCGTGACGAATTACTGATAATTTACCAAATTATTTCCATTATTTTATTTTGACTTGACCTGGTCAATTTTTCTGAATGTATCTTTTATAAATTAATGTATCTATTGATGTGTGATTGTACATTTTTGTGTTATGTTAATTCCCATGACATGTAAGTCTAATACTACATGAATTAAACTTGCCTGCAGTTTACATGCAAAGACTCCAACTCTCCTTTTTCGGGCGGGAAGAATCTCCCGCTTGAGTCCATTTTCACGAAAATCATCCCGGGTCCCGCTTGAGTTGAGATTTCTCACAGCCCTAAGGCTTGTTGTCTCACACTTTTTTTCTCGGACCGCCCAAAGACCCACCTTTTTTGAAAGAAATAATCTTGAATCAGTGGCATTTGACCTCGAGTGTTACGGTTAGTGAAGTATGTTAAAACAAAGAAGGAGGGAGCCTAATACAGCAAGCAAGAGATGCCTTCTAAAACCCTCAAGAAAAATGCACTTCCGGCGGCCCGCAAGGAATTCATACTTTTCCGCGTATTGGTGGGCTAATACCCAACATTAAAGTCAAGTCTCGCGCTCCGCCGTTTTGCTAGGGGTCTCTTCGGCGGAGAATCTCCACCCGCTAAGAGGTGGGCGTGAAGGTCTCTTACAATGTAGCCTGTAAAAATGTAACATAATTTTATAGACGTACCCATCTTGTTTAAAAAATATATCTGTGAATCCGATACTGCGAAAGACTTAGATTGTTGTCATTACATGTTGCACTCAAAAAACTCTAAATGAATTAAAATCAAACTGAAATCATACCCAATCGTGAAGATAATATAAATAAATCACCTCTCGTTGTGGTAAATCATCGTTGATTATTGGAGAAATCTGGACATTTAAAGCTCATCTTTCCCAAATAACATACTCGACAGGCGACGATCCTGAATTAACAAATTCTGTGATGTCAACAAGTGTCACGCGCCGTTCCATAAATTTCAATCAGCGGCCGTCCCGATTAGGTTGACACGAGGTTAGCACCATGTTAACTCTAATACATGCGCCTCCGTAGGTCTGCGCGATTAATCACACTAAACCCGCGAAACCACGGCGATTCAGAGCCAATTTGAGCAAGATTTAAATTCTATGAAAAACAACATTCTGAAACATCGATCGGTATTAGTTTTTCTAATAACAACCTAAATTCATGACGAGACTCAAACTTCAACCACACCATTTGTTTACAGTGACAGTAACTAACTACAGTTTGTTATTGATAATCGAACCTTAATGAAGAAGTAAATGCACTTGCAAAATCCACTACACCTCGCGCCCGCAACTTTAATAAGCCAATTTAGTTTTGGCGATTTGTTTTTCTTTATTGAAAAGACTTTAATGCCGCCCAATTTCCAAAGTCATATCCCAGCCAATAACAATTCATGAATCTTGTAAGTTTCGTTTTTATTTTTATCATTAATGAAAAATCTCGCGGAAGGGGGGGGGGTTGGACCCCGCCAGAAGATTTAGACTTATATTATTACATTATTAGCGTTAGAGTCTATGAGCATCCAAACTTTCAAAACGGGTTGGATAAATGGTGTACTAGTTATACCTCATCGAAACTGAAGAACCAGAGTCCTGACTCTTTCGATTAGGTAGTATACTCATAAACTTAAAAACCGGTTATTAAAACCCTTTTGGAATTCTTATAGTATGTAAAAATATAGTCAGAAATCTCCGGTTCCCGCCCCCCGCCCCCCACGCAAGATTTTCATAAACTTCCATAATAAGAAAAAAAATCCCCAAGAGCCTAAAAACTTGGGGCTTTAAAGTTTCAGCCTGTCTGCTGATCAGTGTTTTTAAATTTATATAACCTTTTGGTCTACAAGCAGACAAGTATGTACAAAACTAAAAGAGAACGTCACCCGGCGCTCCGGTGAGCGCGCGAGCCGCGAGTGGAGCAGAGTGATGCAATATAGATTCATTTTACGAATGCACGGCTGGAGCACACCTAAATACGAGAATATTTTAAACTTACGTTCCGATATCTAAAAACCGGCATACATCAAAAATTATTGATGAGACGCGGCCCACCGCAGTGTTTAGTCAATCAGCAACATCATGTACGTCACAGCCAGACAGGCCGTATGATAGCGATCGTACGATAACCTAGCTGACGATGTACAAGTCCTGACTGTGCGAATGACAGCCCACAGCTTACACAAGGAGCCTGACGACCGAAAAAACATGGGTGGGACGTCGCGGGCAAGGAAACTAGAATTCGAACACCTCGATCACAACATACTTTAACATTTTACATCAAAAGTGTATTTTAACAAAAGAATTAACGTATAAGCGTATAAAGAAATTGACTATAGAATTTAAAAAAAATTTTTTAAATAGTAGAACTAAATTTTGACATTTTATACAAAAAAAACTTGCAAAAATATAATGACAACTTCTTTTTCGCCCCTGTCAAAATTGCGTACAAAGTGCGAAAGGGGGGACGCACAAGACGACACAAAAGAATAGCAAATGTAACATTAATACAGGAGTGCAGAAATTTTGACGTCCAGAATCAACTCGGGGAGGCAATGAATTCAGCGATAGGTTTGCCTCTGCCACTTGAATTGAATATAAACATTCTAATAATTTTAATTCTAATATCGAACATCAGCGAGACGAGAATTGTAAATATTTCTGAAGTCACTGGAATCATTTCCCAATTCACAAATAACGAATCAACCTGTACTATAATGAGTGAACGCCTTCCTGCCAACAGCACGGCGTTGGCTGGTTTGGGCAATGGGAAGGTCGCACACCCTCGGGAGGTGAACAGTGCGAGGCACATACTTAGGGAGGTGGAAATAAATAAGTTGAGAAAATCACAGGCGTTTAGAAAGCAACAAAAAGCGTGGTGCACAAATTCTTTTTTTGCTAATAGCTGGTACGAACTGCCTAATTGGCTTCTGCGGGGGGGAGGGGGCGGCATCACGTGTATCCCCCATGCACCCCCCCAGCCTACCAGGGACCTTGCCAACCTAATGTTTGTTTTCACCGAGATCTCAAGTAACTCCAAACTCTTGGCCATTAGAAAATGTGATTGAGATACGATGGCGTGTTCATCCAATAATGAATGCACAACAAGTACTTCTTTCTACATAGTGTTCAAAATACATCTTCTAAATGAGAAGAAAAAATATAGGAAAAACTAATTTTTAAAAAAAGGTGATAAATATTCTATTCAGATAACAATCGCTGGGATTAGAATGATTTAGATAAATTATTCGCAATCAAAAAGCAAAGACTAGAGCAGTATAGACTATTGTAAGAACCGCACTAACAAGAAGATGGAGACGCGGAGTACTCACAACATAAAAAATGTAAGTTATGCCATAAAACAAAATCAATAGAACTAATACAATTACTTGGAAGCGCAAGAAGGGATTTTAATTTACTCAATTGGTATGAAAAAAACTAAAAAAGAAAAAACAAAACACTCACATATTAAGTTAGATCCCCCCCCCCCAACTAACCGTGACACTTTAGTTTTGAAAAATTAATTTCCGTTTTTTGCAAAAATGGGGTCAGTAAAGTACACAACAAATAGTCAATCTTGATAATTCCAACCAAAGAAAACATCCACCTCTGTGTTTAATCAAAATATCATAAGCGTGTTATGAAAAAAGAGAAGAGGCGCTGTGCGAAGTAACTGAGCTATAGTTTGTGAGAATTAGACAATATTAACCCCATTTGTTAAAAGAAATAGTATTTGTCTATAAAAAACCAATGTCCACTATATCGGGGAAGGCTACGACAGCACGGCCCAATCTATTGTACCTTCAAAGAATTTAAGGCGTAAGAGCTGGGTCACTAGTGCACGTGGCAGCCGCCCCCCCCCAAAGGTCAAAAGAGCCATCAAGGTAGTTCCGCGCCCTGGCGGAAAAGAAAGAGGGAAATTGTACAAGCGTTCGTCAGCGTGTCTTTCAACGCCTTTTACTAAACAAATCTATCTCTATCCTCCCCTTGTAAGCAGATTAATACAACTCAACCCATGTCACTTTAGTTGCCGACTTCCCCAAGGATGTCACATCTTACGCGCAAGAGCAGGTGCGCGCGAAGAGCGCGAGCGCGTACCCCTTGAATTCATGTTGCAGGAGAGAGTGAGCGAGAGAGCGTGGTCTTTTGAAAATGATCCACATGCGGAGACAAATCATGAGAATAGAAGGACCCATTTCCATATTACACGCTTTTCTTAAAAGACAAAAAAACAAAATCAATTGGAGAAAGAGCGGTAGAGTAATTAATCCTGCCTATATTGAAATTTAGATATAACAATATTTTAATCGCTTGTCAATAATAGTTAGGAAAGTATGAGTCCCAGAGTGAAAATAGAATTGATCTCGGACATGATACAACACTTGAAAATCTCTTACCATCCCGAATAAAAACTTTCCAAATAGGCATTAAAGTCAACAAGAGCATTTGATAGGTCGAGTAAAAATTACGGATGTGAATTCACGTCAGGCTTAACCTTTTATTGTGCTCTAACAAACATATTATGTTCTCTTTAAATGGGTAAATCTCAATCTATCCCACAATATCACATGTGTTACCGCCCAAGTCCAATAAGTTCTTTATTGGTTATGATATATTAATTTAGCTTCCACCAAATTTTAAAACTTCATTAGAGCCGTTGCTGAAATGATACCGACGAGAGCATTATACCATTCCACATAAATAATCTTCTTATTGGAATACCTGACAACGATATAGAAAATCACCAGATCATCAAAAAACGCAATGAGGTTAGTAAAACAAATCTACTAAACTATTGAAAAATTCATAAAAGAAAAAAGACTCCTAATATTTACGTTAAATCTAACTACGGCTAACAATGCCAATCATTATACAAATAATAATTAGAATGGTACATAATAGGCCCATACTGCAAAATGTCTTGATATAACTCAAAATAAGATCCTGAAAAAATTGTATTTCAACTTGATATTTAGTGACAACAAAAGGTAAACTCTCCACATACTCACCTGACCTAAAATCGCTCCCCATATCCATAATTTACTGGGTGCGAAGATCAAACGCTATTTGGTACTCCATCCAGGCAATCATAGTTCACAGTGCATATCATTGCCAGACATCATAACTTCCAAAACTTTGAAATTCTGGTGTTGCACCCGGGACTAGCCCCCTCCTCCGCACAAAAAAAGTACCCAAATCGTATTATTTGAAATAATAAAATTGAGATACAACGCGAGTCAACTGAAATATGAGTTCAGAAGATGAAGGCAAGGAAGAAGGGGCAGCAAAGACATTTCGGGTACAATTTATTTAATTCATTTGTTCGTCATCTTTAAGATAGGAATTTTCTGGTATGACGAAAAGATCGCTTTGTCCCACACCTTGTACAGTGAATGTCATGCCCCTATGAGAACTGCCACAAATTTTAAACTATCTTTTTTACAAAGAA
>JZLH01S0239568.1:19251-31378 GCA_001188425.1 Eucidaris tribuloides | reverse complement strand
AACGTGTACACCACTGCGCATGTGAAAAAACCCTGTAACGGGGTTGTTTTTCACGTGGACGATGTTAGCGCTACTATGAAGGGTATCAAACTCGCCAAAATCAGAGGGAAAGGGTATTAATCTTTAACAGATAAGGATTAATAGGTATCTTTCAACTTGAATACTTGTTTAGGGTATTTCTTGAGATTGAGCTTTCAATTACTTGTTAGGGTCCATTGAAGTCCATACACGGCTATTGGTGCTAAGCCTTGTAATGACCTGCTCCCCCCCCCCTCCCCGGTGACAATAAATAACTACCTTCAGAGATGCCCCCCCCCCCCCCATGCAAAAAATAAAAATAAAACGAAAGTGCGGTATTAAAGGGTCCCTGCATGTCTTTCTTAATCAATAAAAGATTATTCCAAAGTGTCTCTACACATTCACATTCACAAATTCCTATAATAAAATGAAATATGTTTCTGTCTTGCCAAGTGGCAAAACGCAATTAGGAGAGTCATTTCTCTTTTATTTCATGTAAAAAAATACTCCAATGAAATAGCCATCATGAAACATTTCGAAATAGATAAGAACGAAAACAAGTGTCAATACAACAACTAGAATTGTGACATCGTGTTCCTCTCACTTCAATACTGCATGAGCTGTTGGGGATACACACATATTATTAAAAGTTTACAGGGCAAAATTCAAGAAAAGAATATCAGACGTTATGAAGTCTCAACAGTTTCATTTGTGACGTTCCATGTGAGCAACTGCCCGTATGTTCTGTATAAATATCATAAATTGCCATTTTGTAATGGTTCACAATAATTAGAATTCAGGGTTTTTTTTTTTTCATAGAAGCTTGTATGAATAATTTTCTGATATATATCAATGCACATGTTTTAATCATTTTCAAATTTCTGAAGAAAACGCACTTTAATGGAATCCTATATTGCATTGATAATGTGTTATGAGTAGCTGCGTGCATGTGACAATCAGAAAATGAATTCAAATATTATCATTCTTTTATTCTTCGGTGGATTTTTGCCAACTCTTTTCATAATATGGATAATGTCTTCTCTCATTTTTTCTTCTTTACGTTAAACACACTTGTCAGACAGGGTGACCTTGCTTTAATTTCATGAATTTCGAGTTGTCAAATTTACTGGGGAGGCCAAACCAATTTGTCTTGCCCCCCCCCCCCCCCCCCCGCCCATTTCTCATTGGGGTGTTCGACCACCCCTCTTGAACACACCGAGGCTTTCGACCGCCCCTGCCAGCTAGTGACGCTATTCAACCAACTGCATTTTTTAAGTTGAAGTTTACATACAAAACAAGAGCCCCAGGGCGACACTACTCACCTGACAAGTCTTGCAAACTCTCTATCGGTACCACAGAAAAAACAGTCAGTTACACATAATGTAGTTTGGCCTTTGGGAGCCTGCCGATATTAGCACAACGCGAGCAAACAAACCAGCTTAAAAAACTTACTATCCCTTCGGCCATAAGCCTATTTTTGCCAATGTTATATTACATTCTAAACATCGTTTTAATATAAAATAAGATGGCTGCCTCTAGGTATCTAACATTTTTACCTTTTGACCTCTTATACGACCTTGACCTCAATTAAACATTTCGTGTCCACTATACTAATGTAGGCATCTACATCCCTATTCACAAATTGGGCATACTAATCAAACTTGCAGGTATATTCTATCATTTGACTTCATTTGACTTTTACCTACATTATGTGCCTTTGACCCTCATAATAACATTGAGGTCCCTGTTATGCACTCTACCACCAATCTTGGTTACAAATGGGCTAGTGTTTAGAAAAGTTACCTAGTTTGGCCCTTATGGGCCTGCCCCCCCCCGGGCCCCCAGGGGGGCTGGTGTACCTTCCAGGAACCCTCTATCCTTGCCCCTGAGGATCACTCCAACAAGTTTGGCTCTAAATCCATTGATTGTGAATTGCTGATTATTCCCATAAGGCTTATAACCATAAACTTTGGCCCCCTTTAGGCCAACATGGGGCCACCCTGGGCATTGTCATGAGGACATTATTTAGCACATATAGAGGTATCTATACACATAAGTGCGCTTAACTAAACTATTTCTGGATCTAGAGAAGAAGATGTTGAAAACTACTTACTTTTGGCCCTTTAGGCCCATGCCCCTGGGTCGCCCACGCGGGGGCCAGGTGTACATTTTGAGGACCCTTGAATCCCCAACTCCCTAGGGATCATTCCTGCCAAGTTTGGGCCACATCCCAATCATGCTTTTGAAGAAGAAGCTGAAAAATGCTGTAAAAGTTTCGCACGACGCACACTGGCCACGCACGACGGGACAAAAAGCTGATCGCAATAGTCTTCACTTGGTTTGGCTCAGGTAGAGCCTATAAGTATTAATAATACACTATCGATGAATGGAATTAATAGTGAATTATCTAAATAAAGGGATTATTGATATTTATGTAACCCTTTTTCTCGGGCCACACTGTATATTTTATGTGAAGTTTTCCAAAAATGAAACAGGCAATCGATTGCTTCACCATGTCAGGTGGTCTTTTGCGTTACTTCACTGTCTTAATGAAGGCCACAGTGCGGCGACGGGTGAGCCGGTGAGGCAGGCTACTCGCCCTTAGTAACCCAACTTCACACGTTATACTGTGCATGTACGTATGTGACCACAACAGCGCGGGTTTCACCTTCTCTTTTCGAATGAAAGTGCGGTGGGTTCTTTTACGTGCTGAGTGTTTCAGGTCTCAACCGAGACCTCTGGCTTTACATTCCTATCGAAGGAGGGATAATGGGTTATAAATGTGCCTTACCCAATGGACACAACTGCATGCCCGCGCGTTGATTTGAGCACTTAACCGCTAGTCGAGCAACCGAAGTCTTATCCCTGAGGCACTACGCCTCCCTCTCTTATTTCTTATATGGAAAATAGTATGCCATTATTATCAAGCATTCAAGAACTAGGGTTGTTTGGTATTACAGGCGGAAAATTTGTCAGCCAAATTTGAAGTCAATGCAATGTACAGATCTCTGTGACCTCTGTAAACACTTTTTTTAGTCGACCAAATTTGTCTTATATCAACTCAAAAGGTACTTTTAAAAAGATCTTGAATGTTGCTCTATGTAGTGACAACTATTATTACTATCTGTGAGATCAGACCAGAATAACTTTCACTGGACTCTCAACTTTTTAAAAATATCTAGGATCATTGCAACAGATCATTTTTGTGGAGCACCTTTAAAGAAAGACAATTTTTACTAGCACATTTCAATTAGAGTAAATTATGTATTTTTCATGAAAAAATGAACATTTGTAAAAAAATTAAAATTAGTGGAAAGTTGTCCTGATTGAATGGCGCTAGGAATAGGTTTTGCATTGTGGCCATCCACGACAAATTATACACCTTCAAAAGCTCAGCTTGGGTCTTATATTTTATAAAGGCCACAATTTCACACTTGGAAGCACTTTTTTTAAAAAAATCTTAAACATTCACCCCCCCCCCTTTGAATCTGACGCTACACAATAGTGTCAATAACACATCCCTTACACACAAAATTATTGGAACAGTTACTGGTATACGCTGAATATTCGCCAAGTTGGTTTTTATTTTTTTCTGATTTTGTGACGTAATAAATGTGAACACTTTCATTTCTAACATTCCTGTACAGACGTCGATAATGCAAATGCCAACAAATATTTTTAAACAGACACTATGAATTTTCCATTTTTGATGCAAATACGCAAAAATGAAGCGTATGCCAAAATGCAAACAGTATCCCGTCACTAGCCAAAATAAACTAAGATGAATAAGAGGCATATGACTTAATCTCTGGTTGGAGAAAGTCTATGACACTAGTAATCTACGTGGGAAAAACACTGGATATTGGTCATCTCAGGCGAATTTCGTTTTTTAAAAAGCACTGATCGTTTTAAGTACAATTGCTGCACGCGTTTCTTTTTGGGACCTTATCGAGAGCACACATACAAGTTGCCATAAAATGAGTATATAGCTTAGATTTTTTAATTTGAGAACTTTGTAAATTTTGCCTGATAAGACAGTCTGAAAACACAATACATGTATCTTCAAATTTGCCAGCTTATGGGTGCATTTTATGGCCCAACAATGTTACTTGCAGAGTCATTAAGAGCCAAACAGGTTAAATGCGAATTATCTTGACATCACCCCCTTCATAAGTCTCCTCATCTACACACTAACAATGTCGATCCTCTCGTTGTCATCTCCACGTTGGTCATGAACCTCCCTAATGTTCACCAGGCGAGATTCCAGATTGTTGAGGCTGAGTTAGTGGGGTTTGAACCTCGGGCCACTGGTTGGATCTACGTGGATTCGTACTTCTTGTATCAGTCCAAACGTCTTGGCTGCCTCCTTCTGTCCAGAATTTCACCTCACTTTCGCGGCCTGCTTCTTAGAGTTTGCCTGTTCATGTCTGGTGAGGGCTTCATGGATACTCTCTAGTGCTGCCACCTGAAAGATTAAGTGATTAAAGTGAAGCATGCCAGAAAACAGCATAGCGATTAAAGCGTTTAATTAGGGACATGTTTGCGAAATAAAAATACCTCTGAATCCAATTGGTTTGCGGGGAGTTGGAGATATACCCGGTCTTATAGCTGGAGTTGCATCTTCCTGCGTTGGAAGGATTTCTCTGAAGTCTTGTTACTTAAGTTGAATAAAGCATTAACATAACAAGCACTTTCTTTTCTCTCATTCTCGTGAAAAAATTAATCCCATTCAAAGCTTAAACCACAACATGAAAGTTCTGCCACAAGGCAAAGTAATGAACGTTATTTTAGAATTATTCGAGTTTCAACACAAGTTTTCACAAGCAGAATCCTTTCAAGTTTTACTGATTCTAGAAGATTTCATTTCAGTGAGGACTACCCCAATCATAATATTTACTTTAATCTTGCAAATTTTGTTTGCCCTTTAGATTAAAGAAAAACAAGTAACAAAGTTGTGTATAATAGAGGAGGAGAGTTTGATGAGTGCAGTAAGAGTAGAATTAAAGCCCAAGTTCGGTTTGGAATTTATTTTAGTTTTAAAGTTTTTTCTCCCCAAAGTCATAATAGAATTTCTGAATGTCTGTTTGTGTTTTTTTATTAATTAATGTAAAAAAATCTCGGGGTCTGGTGGGGGGGGGGGACCCCGAATTTTTGCTATATTTAAATATAGCATCAAATGGTTAATAAGCGTTGACGGTTAAATAGTTATACCTCATCTAAAAACAGATCTGCTACCAGTGTCATTTGATTAGGTCTAAAAATGACGCCTGAACCAAATTGTTATTTCAAAAATGATTATTTAGTGCTTGAAGAAATGAAAATATCCATTAATTGACCATATTTCATTGCCCTCTTCCTCCACATATCACTGTGTCACCTAGGCTATTAAAACTCGCCCTGAGTTTTAAATTTTTATTTCATGCATAACTTGCCATTAGCACGTAACTTTTCAAACGTGGTATTCTAGCGGTGTTTATTTGTCATTTCAACTACTACTAGTCACATAATCAAAGTTTTGACAATGTTTTAAATTTGAAGCTTCCCAAACAAATGCTAGCCTATCAATTTAAGGAGTGAAGGTCTTTGTGGTGTAGTGGCTGTCCTCCTTCCTTTCACACATATGTATGATTTTGTTCGTGCCATGTGCATGTTGTTCTTTAGCAGGACAATTATATACACTGCCTGCTCTGTAGAAGTGAAATAATAATACACTGTTTAGTCACTTAACATGTAACCAGGCTATCTCTGGTAAATGAATGATGTATAAGTTTTACTAACTATTTATTGTTATATCATTACCTATATCATTTACCACTCAATATACCATCAATCATTATCTCACCATCATTATCTTCATCATCGATCATCATCTATTATAATTATTATAGCGATCTCCATTTTCACTAGTCCTTGGACCGCGGTTTTCTTTTGTTATATTGTATGGAATATTTGTTATAACCAAAACAGTTTAAGTACTATATCAATACAGATAATAACAGTTGTTTTGTTTAGATAATTTGTGGCGACCTGAATTTTTTTACTTTGATTGTAACACGGACATTTACCATTATTTATAACCGTGTTCGTTACTAACGGTGCAAGAGCGGCTGTATGATAGTCACATACAAAACCAATGAACAATACGTAACCTTGAATCATTATGAAGGTCGTTGTCCGATGTTATGTTTCCCGTTTTGTTAACTTGTGTGTGCTGTTAGCTATTTCGTCTCAGTAGTGTGGTGTAGCTTCAAATCCGTATACTGCCGCTGATTGTTCAGCGCCGAGATTCCCCTCTCTTGAAATGATGGCCGCATCAATCTCTCCACGCCCCTTAACGCTGAGAAGTATCGAGCACGATAGGCGCGAACATTCGCAGGATCTCATTCGCTGACCGCTTTGTTCAGAGTGCAGTAGGATCGCAGCGAATGACAACGGCTCCAGGTGCAGTACAACCAACCACACCGCCCAGCTCGACCCAGTCCCCGATGACTCCCTTCCAATAGATGGCCTCGACTACAACAGTTCAGCAAACGAATGGGAAACCATGTTAATATTCAACGCCCCCACAGTGCATTGATACACGTCCCTGAAAGTGCCTTAGTGGGGCGAGTTCATGCGTTTATATGACAAGTAAGGATTCCTTCACGTGATCTACGCAGTGTTGTCAGATCAGGTGGATTCGCCTTACGACGTTCTGCAGCTAGAGTACTGATCCGTCTGAACTCCGCCTAAGCACCTGTAAGATGCGATGAGCAAGCAACACAAATGAGGAGTGAATGCGCATAGAGTTGTGATGAAGAGAGAAGAACTGGCGAATGACTGATGGTTGGTTCAGTTCCACCATACAAGCAGCAACTTCGAGGTACTGGAAAGTGTTACCATCGACCAGCCGAATGAGGGCGGTAGAACTACTGTTAAAAATAATGCTTAGTATCCACATGATGACGAATCAGATGGTAAGTGGTGCAGTTGAAGTCACTTTCACGAATAAACCATTGCGCCTACACGAATTGCATAATATCTGTTCAACTAGGAATGGGAAGTAAAGAGAAACAAGGGATAAATAGTATATAATGTCATTAAGTTTAGGGGCGTATACTGTACAAGCTCTACCATACAGTGATCCAGCGGAGGTGTGTTGGGATGTTCAAACACCCCTTTCAAAACTGTGGTGTTAACACCCCCCCCCCCTTTACAAACTGTGAGGTGTTAAACACCACAAATCCCTTTTTTTCCTGAAATACCTTCCTAATGCTTTAAAAAGTGGGGTAGTTTTAACGCTCCAGACTGACACAAATATATGGTGATTTTTTCTGAGCGATCTTATTCGGGATGCTGGGCTGACATGCATAAATGTAGGGGTGAGGGGCCGATTGGGGACGGGAGGGGGGGCAGGTCATTACAAGGTGTTGCACCATGGGCCGATGTGCATGTACGGTACTTTTCAAATGAACCTCTTACACAAGTATATTATCAGTCGGATCTCGGGGGAGGGCGTACCACTAAATAAGTATTCAGTCTGAAAGCATACCCTTAAACAAGTAGTACTTCAAGCATCTGAATTAGAATACTTTATTTTCCTGATTTTGGCAATTTTGATGTATGATTTTTCAATGTACACGAGTACATCGTCCAACCATCGTAAAAACACCCTTTTTTACAGTTTTTTCACATGTGCATCGGTGTACACCCTTGTCCATCGACCAGTGCCCCCCCCCCCCCCTCGTGTCCCTGTTAAGGCCACTGCACACTACACGATTTTCCGCCTCACGACTGACCGACTTGGATCTGAAAATTAAAAAAAGGCTTAATATTTTATTCACGCTGATTTATTTCAGATCCAAATCGGTCAGTCGTGCGACAGAAAATCGCGTAGTGTGCAGCGGCCTTTAGTTGCTGGCTACATACTGGCCCACTGTCAAGGGTCAACTCAACCACAGAGAGAATGACAACTAACTTTAGTTCTGGAATTTAGGCACATACATTCACACACATGGACTGTTGCAGTGCCATAGGGTACAGATTGTGGGAGGAAAACACATATTGTTTCCACACTGTTATTGCTGTTTCCATTATGGAAGTCATTTATAGTGCACCCTTTTCATGATTTAAGTCAAAACAGGGCTTTTTCATTCTGTCATGACAGTGGGACTTTAAAGTAATAGGCTGACATTGTGGAGCTTCAAATCAAAAAATTGTCAAACTTTGCTATCTGAGCTACATAGTATTTGAATGGACAGGTAAACATCCTAGAGTACAAAAGTTTGGAAATTCATGCTGCCACTGGCGAGATATGAATAAATTAAACAATTAGTACTCAAGGCGAGTAAAAAATAGCCTAGATCCACACACAGTAAGTCTTTGGGAGGAAATGGGCATGTGAATCTGGTCAACTTACGATTTTCACTTGTTTGAAGCACTAAATAAACATTTTGAAATACAATTTTTTCAGGGCTTTATCTTTAGACCTTATCAAAGACACTTGGAGCATGGAGAATTATGTAGCTCACAATTTTTTAACTGTGGTAAATGTTAGCCAATGGCTTTAAAGTCCCACTGTCAAGGGTTAACTCAATTACCGAGGGGATGCGAACTAGTCTTAAAAATACAGGCAAACAGTCACGAATGTGAACTGTTGCCATGCCGTAAGTCAAAAAAACTGCAGGGGGAAAAAATTCTGTATTTTACCTCACCAAGATGGCTATTTCTATTGCATTATGGGTATCATTAGTGCCCAATGTTTATGATTTAAGTCAAAAGAGGGTATTGTTCCATTCTCTTATGACAGTGGGCCTTTTAAGGCTTAAAATTACTTCATTACAATTTTTACCTGTCCAATGTGATGAGGGCTAGGGTGAGTATAGTTCCCGCAAGTGAACAGACCGTTATAAACCCCATCAGGTTACACCACACCACACCAAACAACCACACCCTCAAGATACTGGCCACAAGGTTGAATGGCAACACGGTGAACGTCACGATGGCGTTGGCGATGGTCATGCTATAGATGAAACGATTACTCGCTGTCTGAAGGTAAACACGCTTGTGGAACGTGTAAATGATGATGGCGTTGAGGGCGCCAGACATGATGATAATGACGGCCAGTGTGGTGGCTTGGAGGATAATCAGCCATGTGGGCGTGTCATAGGTGTTGTCGGGATCCAGGTGTTCACTACCAGACAGAGCAGTGCCGGGCGGAGTAACACCGGGTGTGGCTGCAACATCCATGCTCCTCCTGGGGGTAGAGATACCTTTCGGTTTTTCTGGGAGTCAGGATGTCCTCTCCTTTCCAAAAACTAAACCCATATTATGCACACTGACACTGTCTCACTAATATTACGATGTACCACAATGTTCATTCCACATTCATATAATTTTCAAAACTGTCACTGCATGATGTTGTGTCTTCTGCATCCACAGATCCGGCACTAATCAATCCTACAGGATCAAGAAAATAAAAAAGGTTCAAAAATTAAAAAAATAGAAGATTAAATACAAAAGAACAAAGAAATCTTATTTCCACAGCAAAACAATATACAAAATAAAGAAAGAAATGAACAACACATCAAAAATTATTACAATCTGGAGTTTAATAATAACACTCTTTGTACCGAGTCTCCCAGAAAAAATGATACACTTTTAAAATGGCAGAGACATTAAAAATTCTTTCGCATTTTTTAAAATATCTATTACATGTAGTATGGAAAGCTGGAAGTCTCTTCTTTCATATGACACTAAAAAGTCTGAAATTGGTTTAAGCTTGAGTGAGCACTGCCCACTTTTGTAAAGGACATGAAAATTAGGTTGCACAAGAATTGGCTATCCACTGTTAACAGATGCAAGCTCTCTTTCATTATGTGTGGAGCTAGGTGGGGATTGGTGTAAATTAAAGATCTTAATGACTGAAAACAAGAAAGACTATCGTATTGGGGTGAGGGAGTGGTGGGATGGTGGGAGTGGTGGGATGGTGGGAGATGGGGGTGTGAGGGTGGTGTGGATGTGGAATGTAGGGGTGGCATGGGTATGGGTGGGTGTGGGTGGAGGGGATCAGGGTGGTGGATTTCGATAATTCTAACACCACCTCTACCCACCACCACCACCTCCCCCACCACCCCTACACCCCACACCCACACCATCCCACACACCACCACCCACATCCCACCACCCCACCCCCTGACATCCCACCACCCCACACCCCCATCACCCCCGTACACCACCACCCCCATACCCCACCACCCCTTCACCCCAATACGGAGGTCTTTGTTTTTAGTCACTAAATCCCCACCTAACTCCACACATAATCCAAAAGAGCTTGTATCTTTTGTTTCAATGCACTCACAATGCATAATCAATTCCTGCGCAACCTAATTTTCATGTCCTTTACAAAAGTGGGCAGTGCTCACTCAAGCATGAGCCAATTTCAAACTTTTGGTGTCATATGAAAGAAAAGACTTTCAGCTTTCCGTATATATAAATATTTTTCGAAAATATGTGATAATTTTATATTTGGGCCAATTGGGGGCCATTTTAAAAGTGTATCGTTTTTTCTGGGACACTCGGTATAACTACATTATATTGAAAACACTATGGAGGAGCAGTTAGAAAGAACAAATAACTGCCATACAATTTACAGATTGGTGGTTCAAATGATAAGTTATTTACTTCATTTATTAATAATTTACACAATTATGTTGATGTACGACTCATACCAAACACTGTCACTAGAATCTACTTTGCTAATAATTTCTCTCCAATTCTTGTTCATTTGATGAAAACAACAGCCAGAGCTGTGAGGGGGTGCATCAGCAAAACAAGGTGGTTCGCGAACCACTAGTCTCGCCTGATTTCACGATCAATAAAACATGCAATATGACCTTTTGACCCCTAGATAACCTTTGATGTAACCTTTGTACATATCATATACATGTATATATGTATGTGACAATGATCATTTGTTCCAAGTTTGAACAAAATTGATGCAAAAAAAAAGAAAGGAGCGAAAGTTAAACAAAAACTTTAACATTTTCGTAACTCATATCATTTGACCTTTGAGCCCCAGATGACCTTTGACCTCATAATCCTCATCAACACACATGTGGTATTACCCAATGATCATTGTACTAAGTGTGAACACAACAGATGCAAAAATAAAGAAATGCAAGCAAGTTAAACAAACACTTTAACATTTTTGTAACTCATATCATTTGACCTTTTGACCCCTAGATGACCTTTGACTTCATCATCCTCATCAACACACATGTGGTATTACCCAAGGATCATTTGTTCCAACTATGAACACAACTGATACAGAAATAGAGAAATGAGAGCAAGTCAAATAAAACTTTAACATTTTTTAATCAAGAAAAATGATCTGCACAGGCTCATATCATTTGATCCTTTGACCCCTAGTTGACCTTTGACCTCATCAACCTCATCAACACACATGTGGTATTACCCAAGGATCATTTGTACCAAGTATGAACACAATTCATGCAGAAATAAAGAAATGACAGCAAGTTAAACAAAAACTGTAACATTTTTGTAGCAGACCAACAGGAAAAGTGATTACGGTACTAGGTCTCTGCCGAACTTCGTTCAGGCGAGACAAAAACAAAAACAAAAAACAAAACAAAACTCAGCAAAAATTCACAGAAACATAGAAAAAGATCAAAGATGTACATTACCATAATTTACCAAACTTTTATTTCATTTCCATTTTATTTTGACTTGACCTGGTCGACCATTGTTTGTTTCTGTTTATTCTTTTTATAAATTATATGTATCTATTGATGTGTGATTTGTACATTTTTGTGTATGTTATGTCCCATGACCATGTAGGTCTAATGACTACTTGTAGTGACTTGGTCACTCCATAGTTTGTTGAACTGCAACCAGTTCCTACCGGTTTAGTACGTGTACACACGACGTTGCTTAATTTGCATACAATGTATAGATTTAGATTTCACGTGTTTATTCTTACGCCAATCACGGTAATTTTTAACGCATAATTTATCTTCGCTAACCAATCATCATCGTCAAGTGCACGTGGATTTTCCCCGCGATTTTCCACTCGACTTAGTTTTATACCAACTTTCTTGCTACGTTTCCG
>JZLH01S0239548.1:0-11478 GCA_001188425.1 Eucidaris tribuloides | reverse complement strand
CAAAACCTCAACCTTCGCCATCTCCGGCGGCGCCATCAACGTTGAGCAAAGAGGATTGGCCAAAAACAAAACAAACCAAGGCTGCCACTCGTAGGGGAAATCCCCTACCGTAGGGGATTTTGGCCATGCGTAGGGGGTAGGGGATACCTACGGGGAAAATGGCCTTCCGTAGGGGAAACGTAGGGGGATTTGATGATTTGTAGGGGATGTAGGGTTTTTTTGACAATTTTCAGAAATATTCGTAATTTTTCCAAGGAAATCCGATTATATTCGCCCATTTTGTCCATCACCGAGGAAGAAATTGTGATCAATATTTTGCATTTCTAAGGTTATTTTTTTAGGGAAAACCATACCTTCGTAGGTAAAAAGTCGATTTTGTAGGAGGAAACATAGGTTCGTATGGGAAAATATGGTTAATTAGGCGTAGGGGAAAAGTGGTGTCCGTAGGGGAAAATACGCATGCGGCGTAGGGGGAAATCAAAATTTTGAGTGGCAGCCCTGAAACAAACCCAACCTGCCATTCAGAATGGCGGCGCCCACAGGAAAGGAAATGGCGTCATACACCGAAAGGGGCAGCCGTTTATTGGGCGATTATTCCTCTTCCGTCAACTTGGCAGACGTTCCAACAGGCGTTCTTATTTCATTTGATGATGATGTCATACCTTCACAGCCTGCAGGCGGTGAATCACTCGCAAATAGAAGGAAAATGGAGACTATTTCTACACAGGCACAGCCCGTACCGTTGACCGAAAAGGGGGCGTTGCTGCCCGTAAGCCAGCCGGAACTTGCGGGCCCACTCGGCGGCGGTGATACCGGTAAATCTCCGGCTAGCAGTAGCAGCCCGGGCGAAACGATGTCTGGTATGTACGACTCAGAAACACCGCGGATGACCTACCAACATGACGTACCAACGAGGCCGGGCATTGTGGAAGGAAATACAAACACGAGTCGATCGGATCATAATGCTGATGTAAGTTGGATGCATGTGATCCACTCCCGACTGCCCGGCCGAGCGACGATAATGCCCGACGATTCGAGTGCACAGTCACAGTCACTAGTAGTAACGGGGCGCCTGTTTATAATTAACAAGGATTTTCCTGTTAGATTCCATGTCAATAAATACCCCCAGTTCACCATCTTTCTTATGACTTTTCCGTCTGCCGGCTGCCTCTACAGTACGGGCGCACGTCCAATATCGGAGATTTTCTCCAATTTCGGAGATTTTTTTTTTTCCAAGACCAATTTCACTGAGGCCTAGTGAAAGTTAACAATTAGATCTGGATTTACATACAAGTTGCGTTCACAAAGGCAGTTATTACCGGGTATATCTTTGTCGGGTATAAGTCCGACGTAATAAAAAAATTCCATTGATACACCAACGCATCCACACGAAAATGTTATACACATCAGTCCGAAACAATCCAGTCCCTGGTTAACACACCTGGATTTTTAGCCCAGCACCCAAAGTGTTAATAGCAGACAGGAAATGACGTAGTCAAGGTGCTATTGGGTCGTAACCTCTGACCTAAATTGCGTGAAATGTGAATTGGTAAACAATGAAGTTGTCTTCGCGAAGAGTAATTGCCCTTTCAAGGTCGGAGTTATGTCCGACAACCGTCCACACGTATTTTGTTATTACCGGGTATAACTTATTACCGGACTTATATCTGGTCTTCTTCGGATATAAATCGTCAGGTATAAGTCGCGCTATATCCGATAGTCTAGAGTTATGCCCGACAATTGTTCACACAGCAACTTTATATCCGACGCTATTACCGACATAAGTTATGCCCGGTCACAAGCAACTTATGTCCAATCGTGTGGACATGGCTAGAGTCTAATACAAATTTATTAATGATTTATAAGAATAATAATATTGATAATGACAAAACCCCAACCAATACCCTTACCCATAGAATCCTAATCGGCCCAGCTCCCACAAAACCTTAACCCAAACCCTTGCCCGTAGACCCCTAATCAGCCCAGCTCCCAAAAAACCTTAACTCAAACCCTTATCCATAGACCTCTAATCAGCCCAGCTCCCACAAAAGCGTTTAGACCCAAACCGTTACCCATAGACCCCTAATCGGCCCAGCTCCCACAAAACCCCGAATCTAAATGCTTACCCTTATATTTCTAACTGGCCCAGCTCTCACAAAACCCCAACCCATACCCTTACCATTAGACTCATAATCAGCCCAGCTCCCACAAGCCTCTAACTCATACCCTTTCCCATAGACTCCGATTTCACCCAGCTCCCACAAAACCCTAACCCATACCCTTCGGTCTAGCTCCCACAAATGCCTAACCCAAACATGTACCCATAGACAATGTTCAGAGTATAGTCAGCCAGGGAGTCCAAAATGATGAACAAAAGTTTTTTTTTGACAGGAACTTGGGAACAAATCGGTCAAACTTTGTGGTTACTTGGACAAACAAGGAGAGAAAGGCCTCCTGAAGACATTCAAGACAAGATGGTGAGAAGAGTGACAAAAAAGTGTGATTCCGTAGTATCCGTACTAAAAATTTTGAGTTTTTCTACTGCCAGGTACATTTTGCAGTCTTCTATCAAGATTTCTTTCATGGTCATATCCAGGGTTATAGCTACGCCGGTTGGCGCCGGTCGGTAGTATCCGGCACAAACCGAAGCCGACCGGTGCTGAGCTGAATTTATTAGTCCTCCGACCGGCACAGAAAAGCTTTAACATGACTGTAAAATGTTTTAAATCTATAGATAAATCGTGTATTTTGAGCTTTAAACATCATTACATTTCAGCGAAGATGTATTTTGTAAAATAAATGCTTTCAAATGCTTTTTTTCTATGTGGAAACCCAGGAGCGCTATGCTCGCTTTGCTCGCTCCGCTTGCGTAACTCCTACGGCCGGCACAGAAATCTTTCTAGCTATAATAACCCTGGTCATATCTCATTTTATAGCGGGAGTCAATTCTCATTTTGGACTGAAATACACAAATAGAGGCAAAAATGATGCCTGTCGTACCTGATGCAGACATGTCCTGTACAGCACGGGACTATTTTCATTCCAGTTCATAGAGAAATGATAAATTACTCCATATACATGTAGCACTCTGCTTGTACCATGACAAGACCTTAAAACAATCTTCTTTTCTTATTTGTTTGGACAGCAGATTGAAAAATTTTGTGAAAATGACCAAATTTTGTAGGTACATGCATGAAATCACCCAAGATGGTTTTCACACTGGGGCTAAATAGTGATCACAAACTATTCCTGTGTCAAAACATTTACACAATATTCTCATGAATGATAACAATCAAAACGTTTTGCAATTTTGCAATCCATTTAAACCCCCCTAATTTCATAGGACAGAAAATTAAAGTCAAAGATAATAGTAAAAATTAAAGAGATGAACTGGGATGGGATGAGCAGGACACTTAATATCTAGAACACAAGACAACCAATGTTTTTTTTGTGATTTTTGTTGGTTCACAAAAAAGTCTATTGGGTACCTGAAAAAAAATGAGGACATTTTCTATTTCTTTTTATTGTTTGTAGGGTCTGAGCACAGACACCCCATACCCCATCAAAAAGGTCAAGGGATGCTTCTGATTACATCATTGCAATCCCCGATTATTATTAGCCAATTGGAAGCAAACTAGAATTACTATTCAGATTCAGTTGTAAAACTCAAATTGTGCTCAGAGGCCTGTTTACACGGCTTCCAAACCTTGATTGCAAATGTGACGCAATCACTGGTCACTAATTATGGTTACTTTTTGCCGTGTGAAAGCAAACTAAAGTCACTATTGAAATTTGAATGCAAAATTCAAACTGTACTCAGTGTAGAGGCCTTTTCATATAGTGGACAAACATTTATAGCAAACATTACTTGATGGCAATTATCAGTCACTATAACCTTAGCTTTGTGAAATCAAACTACATGTAGAATCACTATTCAGATGCAATTGCAAGAATCATTGTGCTTCAGAAGTGTTTTCTACTCCTCTTTCTCCCAAGTCATCCATAGAATGTTTTCCGTGTGATTTTTTTTTTTGCTCCACAATAACCTGGTTACCTGTAATGTAGCTCTGCTGCACTATGAGAGATGACATGATCAGAAAATGACCAAGGTAGTCTTGGCTCAAGTCAGTGTAGATTGTAGTTTAAGTATCAAATATGGAGGTTGTACATGTATAGTGATCAATAGACCATGGAGCTAAACTCAGGTCAAGTGAGTTCTTAATGTGACAATTATGCTTTCATAAACACGACAAATTTTGTATACCCATGCAGATAATTATTCACAGACCAATACATATTTGATTACTGAACTGATCAAAGCTTACAAGGTCAAATAAGTTGGTGAAAGCTACATCCAGGCAGTCCAAAGCCTATTATTAAAATACAAGTTGAGCTCCGGCCCAATTAAAAACAGGAAGTATGCAAGAAATACTGATATTTATTATGAGATATTTTTTCCAGGGCTTCTCTATTGGGTGCCTACATATTGTCACTGGATAGAATTAAATACCGTGTAAGAACTTGTAGCAGTGTTTACCATAATGGGAGCTTTTAACTCCGTTTTAGTGGAATTATAGTGACTCTCAGATTTTAAATTGAATTACTTGGACAGCATTGTCTTGTAGAGATAAAACTTCCTCGTCGTATTTAAGACCTTTACAGTGCATGGGTGTTCGCCATGTACATGTACATGTACATGTACATGTATGATGTGAGAAATTTATGTACAAATGTTACATGCATTCATGAACATGACAAATTTTCTGCATTAGTCCCATATTCATAAACTTTTCAGATAAATACTGCAGTGCTACCGAAGTGACTCAGTTCAGTGTGCCTGGAACATACACTAACTGACAGTTTTTTTGGCACATTTTCAAAATTCTAGGTAATTACTGATGTTCAGATTTCACAGTCCATGTCCTTCATAAATAGCCTATGATCATAAGTAATGTGCCCCCCCCCCCCCCCCGCCAGATTATGCCATAAGCAGAGTACCTGTTACTCAAAGATTTTTTTACTTACAAAACACTACATTATTGTTGGAAAGTGCAAGTTTTTCCCGGGATTCAAACACCTTATCCGAGACACTTACAGTTAGTCTGATATTTGTCACTTTGCAGGAGGAGTGTTTTTTTTTTTTAGTATGAGATGTCAGAATCAATAGAAAACTCCTCCATCAAAGCAGCAGATACATGTAAGACTATTTTAGTATGAGATGTCAGAATCAATAGAAAACTCCTATACATGTTAGACTATTACAGTACATGAACAATTTTAAAATTGGTGAAACTGGGGATATTGTTACACGTACCTGATGCCTTCGAGGTAGTTTTTTTTTTTTAATAATGTACATTTCCTCACTAATTTGTTGATTTGTACTCTATTGTATTCATGTATTAAATGAAACTGTGTATCTTATTTGCTTGTTACCAGTAGAATTTGTTGTGTATTTTCCCAAATCATGTTATTGTTGATTTTTTTGTCTACCCAGGTTTGTGTTTGATGATGAGAGGTGCAGATTATACTACTACAGAACCCCCCAGGATCTAACCCCATTAGGGTAAGTTTTGAACCCCTTAGGATCTAACCCCAGTAGGGTAGATTTTGAACCCCTTAGGGTCTATTGAGTCCTGATATGAATTCTTGGTAGCCTGGGCTGCAAGACAATGTAATTATGAGACCTAGTGTGATGTTTGTACTGATAGCTAGTTGATACAGTATGTTAGTTCAAGGAAGTGTCAAAATTGTCAAGTTCTAATACAAGCTCAGTTTAATGATGATACAGATCAATAACAAGTGCACTTCTGCTTCCTTGTTCCCCTGTTCCTTATGTTATGCTGTTGTGCTTACAATCAAGAGTCAAGTTAGTGATTGATAAGTGCATTGATATCCCAGTGGTGTAAGCATGCAATAGGTAATTTATTACTATTATAATTATAATTATAATTATAATTATAATTAGAATTAATTATGATGTTGATGATGTTGATGATAATGGTGCTGATGAAGATATTGTTGTTTTTATTTTATTTTTTTATTATTATGATTGTCAGCATCGTCAGCATTGTTTCATGAGAAACAAAAGAGCAACAAAAGAGCAAATGTAACAATGGGGTTCAATTGCGCTTCATGAAAAGAGCTAAATAGTAAAGCTGCAAATTATAATATTTAGTGAAATACTTTGTAGACACTTTGGGTTACATAGCTTACTAAGTGCAAGATTGCAGGCCTTCAGAATTACACACACAAAACATGTCTTTTACTTTGAGGCTGCTTTTGACAGACATGTCCGTATTTCAAGATCTGTTATTTTTGAAAAATGCACATAACACTTTATAGACTGTATTGCTGTGTAGCCTTTGTTTTGGTCTCACTTAATTTGAATCTGTGACACAATTCAAAAGCCTTCATTGAAGAGATAAGGGCATGGTATCTCGTTTGCATACCTCAAGCAGCAAAACAAAACATCACTCATTCCCTTAAGGACATGTCTGTGAATTCTGAAGATCAGTAATTACCTCAAATTTGAACATTGCAACAAGCAGTAATATCAGTTACATTTAGGCAATTGTAATGTAGCTTCATGGTTGGACTCCATGTGAATCCATGGAAGTGAGTCATTTCAGAGTTAATTGTCCAATATATCAGAAAATCTCTTTGTTTACCTGGAACGTAAAGAATAACATGTACATGTAAATATAACAATAAAAAAAATAATATATCATACATTGGTTGGTGAATAATAATCTCCATGAGACTAATATTGCATATGGTGCACATTTGAAAATTGTAAATGAAGGTGACATACATGATAAACATCTACAGTATGCACTGAAAAGGTGTAAATATAGACTTGTAGAATTTTTCTCTATAATACTTTAATTCACTTAAAAATCTAATGGTACTTTTATAACCCCAACAAAACTTAGTTTATACACTTTCCTAAGGGTTTCAAATTTATGTGTTCATCTATACACCAGCGTATTTAGACAATGTTAATTTGTAAGTAACGCTCTGCGTTAACTACATTGTAACCATGGATTTTAATTTTCTAAATCTGTTTTGTTTTCTTTAGCTCCATCGATATTGCCAATTCCTCGCTTACTTTTGATGTCACTAGTCCAGGAGGCCAAAGACAGTTCCAGATCCAGTAAGTAGTCCAGTTAGAGTCCAGTCCTTTGTTGAGACCACTATGGGGATCAGTCTTATCAGTCTTGGGTCTTGACATTGGTCTTCAGGGTTCGAAATTAACGGTAGCCCGCTAGCCAATGGCTAGCAAAAATCATGGCGGACTAGCCAAAATCTATATTTAGTAGTCCGTGTGGCTAGCTAAAATATTACTTAAGTGTCGCACCGAATGTTGCATGATTTTATGTAACAATGAATGAACTCAAAATCTTGATGTTTATTCGAACAAAATACGAACAAAATAACAAACTCCTGGCCCGAAATCTGTACCTCGGCGCGGCCCCGCTAACAAGCCACTATCAGATTCACCATGGATCCTACTAGAGAGGATCCATGGATTCACTAATCATTGCCGCCGGCTTCATGTACCGAAGTCAAACTAGTTGGGAGTTTACGTACGTGGCCGTGTTGAAGCTAACACGATTTTCGCCGCAGAGGGCGTTGTCCAGAAACTCACTCGAGCTAGCTAGTTCCGATCTATCGCTGGATATTTTCGGAGTGGTGTCGCTACAGTGTGGGATAGCTCGATAGGCGCATAGGCCGATGTATGGGAGGAAATTTGTTTTAAAACAGATTGTGCTCCGTGTTTTCATGAGTCAGGCAATCCAATGATAGTGGTAAGTACGTTTTAAAAATCATTTTTTTCTTCATGTATAATGTTAGTCCCCTGATAGTCCCACGTATGCAGTATCTATGTTAAGTTTTGACGGAGTATGTCATGTCTGTGGTCCACACTGTCACACTGGCGGCAAGTCGGATGTCGTGACTAGGTAGTCGCGACTCCGACTTTCAGTGACTTGGTTGGGCAACTGCAACAGACACACAAACTATCAATATTGTTGAAAACAATGTTACTACTTTGAAAAAATATAATATAATCTAATTTCCCTTTATTTTATTAATTCTAAAAGCTGAATGAAAGAGGGTGGACCTCCTTCCCCTCCCTCCTCCTCTTCTTCTTCCCCTTCCACTTCTTCCTCTTCGTCTTCCCCTTCTCTTCCTCCTCCCCTCCTCCTCTTCTCCTCCTCTTGCTCCTTTTCTTTCCCTTTCCTTCCCTTCCCCTTCCTCTCTCTTCTTCCTCTTTCATTTCTTTTTCTTCTTTCTCTTTCTCTTCCTACTTTTGCTTTCCTTTTTTCTTTTTTTCTCTCCCATCCCCTTCCTCTTCTTCTCTTCTTCTCTCTTTTTCTTTTCTTCCTTCTATCCTTCTCTCCTACTTTTCTATTCTTTTTTCTTTTCTTCAGTTCCCCTCTTCTGACTTCTTCCTCTTTCTCTTCTTCTTCTTCTTCTTTTTCTTTTTCTTCTCCTCTTTTTTCATTTTTTTATTTTCTTCCCCTTCCCTCTTCCTCCTATTCTTCTTCCTTCCTTCTCTCCCCTTCCCCTTCTCTTCTCTACCCTCCTCTCTCCTCTTCTTCTTCTCCTCTCCTCTCTGCTCCTCCTTTCTTTCTTTTCTTCCCTCCTCTTTTCTTCTTGTATCTTCTTCTCCTTTTTTCTTTTTTCCCTTTCATTCTCTTTTCTTCCCTTCCCCTTCTTCTTTCTTTCTCTTCCCTTCTTCCTCTTCTTATTCCCTTCATGCTCTTCCTCTTGTCTTATTTTCTTCTTTCTCTCGTTTTCTTTCTTTTCTAAACTAAAATCTTTTTTTTTCTTCTTTTTCCTTTTCTTTTTCTTTCTTTTCTTTTGGTCTCTTCTTTTCTCTTTTTCTTTTCTTTCCTTTCCTTCTCTTCCTTCTCCTTCTCCCCCTTCTTCTCCTTCTTCCAACAACTTGATCTTCTAAAAACACGCTGTAAATTGCC
The DNA here is from genome assembly GCA_001188425.1 of Eucidaris tribuloides. Taxonomy (NCBI): domain Eukaryota; kingdom Metazoa; phylum Echinodermata; class Echinoidea; order Cidaroida; family Cidaridae; genus Eucidaris; species Eucidaris tribuloides. The sequence continues at coordinate 2,497 of JZLH01S0239548.1, read as the reverse complement.
TCAGAGCTCATCATTTTGATGAAGATACATGTACCAACACGAACCTGTGACCCTGAACTGGTTCTGAGTTCGAGGCCTGAGCCTTGTTACATCATGGACCGGGGTGGGGAAGGGGGGAGGGGGTAGCCTGGTGGCCAATGGCTATTGTGAGTTGATTACATGTACATAATTTACATTACTCTTTTCGAAATTAAACGTGTATTCAAAACAGGCGGACTAGTCAATTTTTTGGGTGGGCTAGCCAGAATTCTGGCGGACTACCTAAAATTTCGGCTAACTAGTCCGTCTGGCTAGTTTAAAAAAAAGTTAAGCGCGACCCCTGCAATAGATCGGCTAACTATCGGCAGAACTCGGTCACATTTACTTTCTGGGTCAAAGTCTGGTGTATCACTTACCATCAATGGCTTCTTCAAGCACAAATCTTGTGAACTGGAGGAGAATCTTGCTGCCAGGGTCAGTTGTCAACACCACGTTACAGTCTTGGTTGCTCTGGTAACGCAAACTGCTGTCGGGTTCCACAAGGCCGGCGCTGCTGACTTGCACAGTAGAGTTACAATTACTGGATAAATATACTGTGAATATAAACAATCAAAGTAACCAGAAATAGAGCAATTGTAATTCCATTTGCGATTAATTCTACATGAAAAAATGAGAGTGGGAAGATAGAAAGGGATGCCCACACAATGTATTTTCCAAATTTTCTGAATGAAATTTTCATTTTCAATTTTTATTTCTTCCATTTATTCATTCATTCATTCATTCATTCATTCCAGTCATTTATTCATCCATTCATTGAGATCTAGATTATCAAGTTAGCAACAAAACAGTACATCTAAAATTCACACGTGGTCATTTTCAAACGTGACACGACAATTTGAGAGTCTTAACCCCTTGGGGACGACGGGCTTGTACAGAAGCCCAGTGTATTGCACACTCAGAGATGACGGGCTTCTACAGAAGCCCAGAAAATATAACAAAAATTTCGGTCAAACACTGAATAAGCGGTAGAGTTTTATTGCTCCATGCCTCTATCCCCAACATTACACATTTTCGACCACTATGGAGTAAGAAAATAAATATTCTGTAAATAATTCTATAAGAAAACATGAGTTTATACTCCCTTCAAATCCAGCCACGTGCAAATCGTGTCATCTCTCAATGAACAACAGTGCCGTATAGCACCGAGCCCAAGGGGTTAAGGGATCATATCTTCCCACTTGGAGGTTATGAATAGATGATGACTACTAGTGTTGCACGACTAAGTCGCAAAAAGTCGTACTTGCAACTTGCCTACACGCGGAGTCGCGACGACTTTATCGCGAACGACAATAGCTCGGACTTTTTTCAGATGTTAATTTGTATTGAAAAAACTGAGATGTTCAAAAGGCGTAAAAATTGAACAGATACTACCGAATCTGTGTCATGGCAAATCGATGGCATTGTGTATGTGACGGCTGTTGTGTTTTGTACTGCTTTATTTCTTTTCCTTATACATTTTTCATTGTGAATCGGCCATAATGTTATCATCCAACAGAACTGACAAATGTACTTTGGATAGCCGGTCTTAATCGTGCAATGCTGTATTACGTTGCACTCACTGGACTTCCGACTGCGACACCATGCACCCCACACACCAATCTTGAACACACTAGACGTGACCCGTAGTCGGACTAATAGTCGGATGTTGCGACTATTCTGGTGGGCGCTAGTCGAACTCATCTAAAATGCTGAAGCTCGCTGCAACACTAATGACTACCATATTAGTACAATGTAGGCGACTGCATTGTTCCATTACCAGTTATTGATTTGAATTCTAACATGTTGTTCAAGTAATTATGATCTAAAAAAATCGGTGCGATGAGTGAACAACAAATTTTTTGGACATCGGCGTGTCTGACATAGTTGGTTATGGCTTGGGGATTCCGTACAAGTAGTTTCTCAAAGAGTACCATGAGTCCTAGACATGTGGTAAATAGATTAGCTACTCTAACATATTATGAAGTCACAATCAATCATTCCCTCTCTGTGGCAAATGGTCCCCCCTTACATGCCGTGAGTGACACGACAAAATGCAAAAATACCCACATTAACATTAATTACCCTTGTACTAAATTCACTGTGTTTCAACATATAATAAATTATTTTATGTAATTTTCATGGAAAACTATCATCTAAGATATCTAGATTCAAAAAATATTGAAGCCTATTGATTTCTTGCAAGTTTTATTTTCACCCTCATGTCCACTTTTGTTTGAAAATGGCCACAAGTCTAGACACTATTGATTAAATATTCCTTGAAGAAGACTGCTTGTCACGTGCAGCTTTGTACAGTGTTGTATTGTATTGTTCTCGAGTGATGGCAAGCTGAAAGAACTGAGCGCACTGCAGACCACTAGCAGACGACGAACACGGCAGGTGAGTTATAAAACTTCATATCTTTATTTCATTTTTTTTCTGGTTTCCCTATATATTATTTCATTAAAATTGTATAAGATAT
>JZLH01S0239539.1:3152-22998 GCA_001188425.1 Eucidaris tribuloides | reverse complement strand
GTCCCACCCTAATAGCAAAAACGAAATTTGCACCACCTTTTCTGCTTTTAACGCCTGATTTTCTCAACTTTAGTTCCACCTCCCTAAGATGTGCACCTCCCCTGTTCCACCTCCCAAAGATGTGCACCCCCCATGCCCAAACCAGCCTACGCCCCTGTGTACCAAGTGTCATCAATCATAGTACTCATGACAAGACGGTTTGCCTGGTTACCCAAAAACTCCTGACATAAAGAAAATCACTTAAGCGAGTGAGCGGAGCGAGCGAGCTTGAAAATTTTTTTTTTACATTTAAACTAGAAAACGTCAATGAAGTAGTGCTCATCCGGCATCTCGCAACATCATATATCCGAAATTTCATGTGGTACAATTTTATACTGGTCAAAAAATGAAAATTTAATGTCCCCGAAGGAACATGAATATAAAAAAATTAGAGTGAGAAAAATATTAGTTTCATGCCCCGGAAGGGACATGAAAAAAATTAGCATAATTAATGAATTTCAAAATTTTGTGTACAAGTTTTGAGCGCGCCCACGCGTAGCCTATCATATAAAATAAATCAGAATGAAAATTGTCACGAAATGAGGGAGAGCAATTTCTGTTATTTTGGAATAAAATCTGCATAAATTAGCCCATAATTGAATTAATGGAGCAACACGTAAAAATTCTGGGTAGACAGTTTAGTGTACCAAGCTTAGCTCTACCAGATAAAGGCAAACTAACAAACGATTTTGCGTTGAGAAATGAATGAGAAGAAGGCATTTTTTGTGATTTTATTTGTAATTTTGAATAAATTTGAATAAATTTTGCATATTGGGACTTATTATTAAATTGTAATGATTAATTCAAAATTTTTGTGTAGATAGTCTGAAGCACCACCTAGCGCCTATAAAGAATCAAAGCAAACATTGGATTAAAATCGGTCAAGAAATTGGGAGAAGAAGCATTTTTGTTATCTTTGGGAATAAATTTGCATAAATTAAATAAATTAATGGTAATAATTTCAAATTCTGTGTAGAAGTTTAATGTGCATATATCAGCCACCAAATAAAGCAATCACACTTGCAAATCGGTGAGAAATGAAGAGAAGCATTTTGTGATTTTGATAAATTTGCATAAGATTACATATATTAATGAATTTCATGAATTCTGTGTACAATTTTTAAATCGCCCCTAGCCGCCGGGGGGGTCGTCTCTCCACACGGCCTGCTAGCGGCCCGCGTCCAGCACAAAAGCGTCGTAAAAGGGTCCCCATTTTCCAGCCTTGAGTCGTCCGAGGTATTTTGATAAAAGGGTAGCTTTTTCAATCTCCAATCGCGCAACTCGCACGCTCTACGGTAGCCTTCTCTCACATGTCATGCCATTAGTGGTTACTAAATTTGTTTGTAGATTACAGCCATTTTTGGGGTGAATTTAAAGTAGATCTATTAACATGATCTCCAAAATGAACCGTTTTTACTTAGGAAAATTATAAATGAATTATTGATGAGCTGATTCTCAGGTTCTGCAATGTAAAATTAATGTTTTGGATTGAGAAAGACGAAGTTTGGTAGGGAATTTAAATTAGTTGATTTTCGACTGTTTACGCCAGCTTTAGGGGTCTTAAATAATGGATTCAGTTCACGTAGCCACAGCGGTCTGCAGATAGTGGATTTCATGGGAGTCAACGCCGGTTTAGGGTAGCTTTTCTCAAGCGTTACGCCATTTAAGGTCGCAGAATTTGGTTAATGTAGGTTACGGCGTTTAGTGGTGCATTTCTGAGATGGTTGGAACACGGGGTGGGATACAGGCTGCGTCTGGAGGCGACCCCCGGACCTAGCCCTATCAATATGAAACAATCAGATCAAAATTGTTGAGAAATGACGAAGAAGAAACATTTTCAAAACTGTGGGAGGACGAAGGACGGACAGAAGACGGAAGGACGACGGACGCCACGCCATGGCATAAGCTCACGGCCTTTCGGGCCGGATGAGCTAAAATTCAATTTCTTTAATATTTTTGTTTTTTTGTGATATTTCGTCGGTACAAAATTATTTTTTGTCGGTCGCGTGTATCGACGAGTCCTTCGTGTACCGACGATATTCCGAAAAAGCATTATTGGGGGGGGGGCAACTGCCCCTCTGCCCCCTTTGGCTACGTAATGGTGCGCCTACAAGAGGCAGACATCAGGAGGTCAACAATATTCATGCCTTCTTTGCAACTGCATTCATTTCGGTCTTTGTTTGTATTGTGTGTGCATATTTGTCTTTATATCCGTCATTGGTAAGTTTTGTGATACCGGTTGGTCATTGTGCATCATGTGATTATGATATTCCAACTAGATCCATGGAGTGTCGCCCTGTGACGTCAAAACCAAATAGTAAGATTCTATTTGGTTTTGACGTACACATAATGACGTCAAAACCCAAATAGTAGATTCATGGCTTGAAACAACAGTCAGAAAATAACACTCGCACGTTAAAAATGTGTCGCAATTGTGCTTAATAAACTTTTAAAAAATGTTTCAGTGCTCTGTTTGCCATTTTGCACCTTCTGAGTCTATTAACTCTTAACCAAACGTGTTTGTAAGAAAGACAAATTGTTGGGGGAAGTATATAGAGTTTTAGTGTACCGTAGGAATTATTTTTTTCCATGCGTGTGAAAGACCATTAAAGCGTGTAACACCCGTATGGAAGTCTAGCTAAGTTTCAGACTAACCACTGGGTAGATCGTCAAGTGTGAGTTTTGATTCCAGTTAAGGATACGAATGAGAATTAATCAGTGTTTTTATAGGTTTGTGAATTTGTACTCGACCAACTAGAATATACGTTTATGAATTGTATCCGCTATCCGTACCGCAAATGAAAATATCGCACAGCTGTGTGGCGTGCAACACACACGCACTCGTAGGGTTACCGTTAAGTACATTTTCTTTTCTTTTTTGTTTACTTTGTGTAGTATCCTGTTAATTCGATGACGGATATAAAACAAATATGTACTTATACGAGATCTCTGTTGAAACTATGACGCCCTCGGTTACGTTGACTGTTTACTATTTTCCTCGGGGCTGCGCCCTCGGAAAATAGTACAGTCCACGTAACCCTCGGGCTCGTCATAGTTTCACGCAGAGACTCTCGAATGAGTACATATTTGTATAATACCCCCCCCCCCCTCCCCGGCTGATTAAGCCAGGACAATCAACATTAGGACGAAAAACTTGGGCATACCATTAAGACACTTTGCCAATGATTAGACAAAGCATATCAGCCCCCAAACTGCTCAAAACTGTGATTTTGTTGCACAAAAATGCATGAAAACTGGGTTTGTATTCTGGTCAAATTGTCCAGGGGGAGGGGGTTGGAAATTGACCGGGGTAATTGTCCTAGAGGGGTAACTGTCCAAGGGGTGATGGGGGGGGGGGATAGGTGTCCATTGGGTAGATGTTCTAAAACCAATTGAGGGTAGTGCTGTTGTAAGACTGGGTAAAGATTACATATTTTCTTTGTAACATCTATGTCTGCCCCTGTAATCACCAATCAAACAATTTCTGGTCTCCATCGTGATGTAAAACGACAAGATAGTAAATGTAACACAAAATATTCCACTTTTAATTGATTTTATGAGGAATGTATTAAAAATGGATGCTACACTTACAGATCTTATGGAACAATCAATATTTGCTAAAAGATTTACATGGGTTTTCACAAATTTCAGGGACACTGCTATGCATTGCCTTTGCAAGCTGAAAATGACATTTTTTTAAACTAAAGATGACTTCGCATAACTCCACGTCGCACAAGTCGATTTATCACCTATGTCAAATGTTTTTGACAGTCCCAATTTGCTCTGTGCTTTTTCAATGGGAAGTTTTTCTTTTAAGTCTTTTTTTTAATCGAATATCGCCTATCTCGAACATATTTTTGAGTCCCAAAGGAATGCATACATGTGTTAAATCATTCGCCTAGGTCGAAGTGGCCACAACTGTCATTTTTGAAGGTCTTAATGGGTTGACCTTTTGATCTCTGCCTGTCAGCATGACCGTAAGGATATCATAAATTTCCCATTCCCTCTCTGCCTTTCTCATTTTGACAGCATCCATTTCCCTATACATATTTCTCCATCTCTAACATAGAATTGTATGCAAAACTGTAACTCAAATTTTGTCTAAGTCGATGTGATTTGTGTGGTCCCCAGCGATTTGACTTAGGCGAAGTTTACTGTATATAATTTGCATATTAGCATTTGGCAGGAAAAGTGCCATCTTCTACAAGGTGTTGCATTAGAGGTACCCTCAATTGGGGGAGGGAAGATATGTGAGAATGCGTCCAGACAATTTGTGTCATGCTGCAATCTTATCATCAACACACAGGAAAATCCATATTATGTACTTAGATCCTCCAGTTTGTGAAATAAAAATGGACTACTGATGTCAATGACGATCACCGAGATCTTTTTTTCAAATAAATGGGATTATAAACTTAAAGCACAAGTTCAGTTTCGGCAATTTTTTTATTTGAAAGCTTTATGCCCAAAGGTCATATCACACCAATAACAGATTCTGAGTTGTTTTTCGTTTAAAAAAAATTAATTAATGAAATAGACAAATCTCGGGGGGGGGGGGGGGGGACCCCCGGAGGATTTTCAACTATATTTTATCAGCAGACAGATCAGACCCTGATCTTTCCCCCGAGAATTTTCATTAATTAATAAAAAAAAAAAAAAGCATTCAGAATCTGTTATTGGTGTGATATGACCTTTGGGCATAAAGCATTCAAATAAAAAAAACATCAAAACTAAACTTGTGCTTTAAGTCCTCTGACAGAACACTCATGTTCACGTTAAATGAATATGAATTTGAAATGAGAAATGAAGAAAAATATGTTCACGCCATATTTTGGTTAAGAAAATCTAGGTAAGAAAGCTGTTTGAAACTTCCATCAAAAGACACTGACTTAGTTTCTGAGAATAACACAGCTAGCATGTTAAATATACACTATTACACTCCTTATTCTCCTTTCTATTTGTCAAATGTACTTTTGGTCAGTAGTTTTGATCCTAATAACATCATTTCAAGGATATAAAATTTCTTCAGAGGGACTAGTGTTTTATTTTTTCAGTCAGTCGTACATCAAGAGCCAAAGAAACTCAAAGAAATTTAGTACTAGGAAGTGAAATCAGAGTTGTGTTTCTTAAAAGTTCAACAAGTTTATATTGGCCCACAATTCATTTTAAAAGCCAGGGCAATTTGACTGATGTTTATTAGTATACCTTTGTCTTCTTTCACCAAATGATGTATGTTCATATGGAAGGAGGGACAGACAAATGGACAGACAGATGGAGAGACAGATGGGTGATCTGAAAAAAAAAATGCCTCTTATACCACTTTCATACTGCAGGTGATGCAAAGTAATTCCAGAGTTACTCTGGAATGAGTTGATACGGTTTTACTCCAGACCAACTTTACGCTACCTTTTATACTTGCAAGCACCATAGTTGCATATTCGCACTCATTCCCATGGTTTACATGCAAGCTCACATCATTATGTGTGGCCGAATTCCTCAACGAGCTGTTCACGCAAAATTACGCAATCAATCACTTTTTACATTTAATTGCTCGTGTTCGCTTTCGCTTTCGCAAGAGCTTGTAGATATCTGAAAATGACATTCTCTTGTCCATTGTTATTTCTGACAATTGTTATGATGCTTGAACTGGCTAAAAAACACTACTGTAAATATGGAAGATTGGCTCAAATATCATCAGTTTGCAAACTTGGTATTGGAGTTAGATGTTCGGGTAATGGCTATGGATAATTTCATTGCAAACTACGAGAACAATTTACGTCAAAAAATCTAGAACCACGCGATTCGAATACACTATGAAACAATATCAAACTTCTCACGGCTTGATTTGCTGCAGACGTTGTGACAGGAAATGTAAACACGCGCGAGAATAATGCCTTAATCTGATACCCCACTTCCACTCCGGCATTACTCCGTTAGTAACCATCTTCTCAAAGTGGGTTGAATACTCCACTTTGAATCCAGACTGAAAAACAAAATCAGAATTTTCATACTGAACTCCAGAGTAACTCCACTTCGGCTATCAGTATGGAAGTGGTATAGGAGGCATTATGAAGTTGTTCCTGATCCATAATTCCAATTCCACATACAATATTTTCTGTGGCCATGCAGAGCTGGTGAAACACAACCACCATGAACAAACAAAGGTGGCATCATCCCAGAAGCACCTATAAATTTAAAGTTCGGGCGATGGATGGATGGATGGATGGACTTTTGGGCTTTGTTGTAACACATTCCCACCAGACTTCTGAAATGGTCCATTTCCTTCTCCCAATCAGGTATATGCAGAGATATGTTGATCTTTGGAATGTTATCCGGTCTTTGATTTCCCATGGTCACTCTCAACTTGTCGGAGACTACGAACGAGATATCTCGGGCCGTGTGCTATGGAGAATGTGTCTTATATTAAAATCAAATTGTCTCCAATGGGTTAACAAAGTCAAGGCACATGACATACTATTACACATTGTCTCAGCACAGTGGATATGCTACACCAATTCCATTTCTCCTCTAAGTTTTCTCAGTCACATTCTTTCCTTTCTTCAATTTACGGTTCTTCTTTTTGGTTTTGGCCGTACTGCTATCCAGCGATGACTCTTTGGGCGATGACTTCTTCAGAGCAACAGTCAGATCCAAGCCACCAGATTTTTCTTCTGATTTTGTTCTAAGAATGGAAGATAAAGCAGAAGATATCATTATCTAGCCTCAAAGACACTATACGACATTGTGGAAGACCCGTCTAAAAAATTGTCAAACTTTGCTATCGGACATATCTGACAGTGTTTGAATGGACAAACACCATGGAACACAAAACTTCAGACAGTTATGCTGTAACTTGTAAAATATGCACAGATAAAAATTAGAACATGAATTCTTGGCTGATGAGAATTCAGCAACACAGCAGTCTATGAGGGTAAACTGGAATGGTCTCTCAATGATTTTCACTTTTTTAAAGCACTAAATGATCATTTTAAACAGCAATTTTTTTTCAGGACTTCATATTTAGACCTTATCAGAGACAATAGTAGCATGGGGAATCATATAGCCCACATGTTTTTAAATGGAAATATTGTTATATGATGCCTTTAAAGGCATTGTTAAACAATGTCACCAGTGAAAAAAAATCTGAGCGACAAAAAGGAAGCCTTTTAAAAAATTGTACTTCAAAATATCATTGAGTGTTTTCAAAAGTGAAAGTCTATGAGTGACCATGTTAACCATACCCATCTTCCTCCACAGAATGCTGTGTTACATTAAAGAGTTACCGGATACCTAAATCATATGTAATATCTATCTATACATACCTTGCAATTGGCAGCATAATAATCTAAAATTGTACATGTTAGGGTGTTTATTTGACCATTCAAGCACCATCATGTACATGTATTTTAGACACTTTCATTTTTTAAAATTCAGGACGAAGTAAATGAGAACTTAATCATCAAGAGGGTTATACATTATTATAAAAGTGTTACCGCACATCATGTGTTGGACTTATTTGAACAGACTAGTCAAGTACATCTTGTGTACACAGAATTAACAAACTAGTCCTTGATTTGTTTACCAGTATTTTATTCAAATTTGAAGAGTCAAAATGGCTCGACATTTGATTAAAGGGATAAATTTAACAATGTTTCTAATTAAAAAAAAAAAGCCAAGCTACATAATTCTCCATATACCAGTGTCTCTGATAAAGTTACAAATGAAGCTCTGAAAAAAAAAAATGTACCTCAAAATGATCATTTAGTGCTTTAAAAAAAGTGAAAATCTGTGAGTAGCTGAAGTTGGTAATCTTGGCTGATCAAGGTAATCCGCAGAATGACTAGGCGGTCTTGCAGCAGTTTTGCAAACCACTGTATTCCTTGCTTCTAGACTTTGCTCAAGTTCCCCCACACCTACCCCTACCTCACCCCATTTCTACCTTCCCCTCACCACATCCATAACCCCCAAACTCATCCCACCAATACACAATTGATGCCCAGGTGAGGGATGGGGGTACTTAGATTTCGTTTGGACAAAAGGTGTGCAACTTCAGGCTCAAAACCCATACCCATTCAAAAGGGTCATTTTGTACGAAAAGGTAACAATTTCTAAGGACGTTTAATAAAATAGAGACCCATTGTCTTCAATTTTTTCTTTTCAAATCAGGGTTCAAAAATGGGGTTGACAATCAGGTTCAAAATGTCCTATTGGCAAAAATTTGAGCTGGAGCAGAGAAGGACCCATTTGTAACGGCTTGCATCCAAATTTTGACCCATATCTACAGCTGAAAAGCAGACCCATATCTAATTTGGAGCGGAACATTCCTGTGTGCTACATATATACGAGTACCCCCATACCCCCCCCCCCCCCCCCCGCCCACGGGGCATTGATGTCGTACAGACCTGCTTGGAATGACATTAACATCAGTGCTCAGTAGTTGGACCGTCTCTTCCTCCTCACTCCCCTCAGATGCATCCTGATGAGACTTTGAATCTTTTCAAGCACAGAATAAGGAGAGAGTGAAAGAGAGGATTATTGTGATGAAACCTGAAATTAAAGACAATATTAACACACACATGCACCAGTGTGTGTGAGAGTTGTTACATCTTTTACAGGATGGTGCACATGAACTGGAATACAGGGGTGGGGGGTTGAGGGTGACAAGGGGGATGTGTCCTCCCCCCATGAATTGATTGGGGGGGGGTTGAGGGTGACATGTGCTCCCCCCATGAATTGATGGGGGGGGGAACACAATATCAAATTCCTCCTCTACGATTTTGGTCTTTTAGTGAATCCCGTAATTGTCCCCTGCTTGCTGGATGGTGTTTGGCTTGCTGTTAGGCAGGGAGAAATCTTTTGGGGCAGGCAAAAATTTTTCTTGGAATCAGGGGTGCCTGTCCCTCGTTTGTTGGATGCTGCTTGGCAGGCAATAATGATGGTGTCCCCTGCATGTTTTAAGAGCGATTTCCACCCCTGCACATGCACTGTGGGCTAGCGGTCCAATTGCTAATTTGGATCCACTGCATATGCATGAAAAGTTATCACAAACTCAAATGTAACTGAGAAAAGTATTTGTACAAATTCAACAAGTTTAATATTCCTTCATTTGATAACGAACTATAAATATCACTGGAGGCAATGATAACCCCACCCCATCAGGATGGTTTTATATACTGTTACCATGGTAATGCAGTCACCCGACACATTTAAAAACCATATCTTACACATCATCATCCCAGCACCAATGTGTGTGCCAAATTTTAGGAGCATTGCTCAAAAGCCGAGGAAGTAGTTTGATCCGCGAGATTTGCGAAGGGACTGACGGCCCATCTGCATGACCACCCGACCACAGGCTGATTCTTATACACCCTCTTCAAACTTCGTTTGGCAGGTGTATAAAAACATCATTTGTGGACAATTTAATATAGTTTAAAGGGAAAGTTCACCCTGATGTCAAGTTGGTTTTAAGCAAAATAGAAAAATGAGAGAAACGTTTTAATGAAAGTTTGGGGAAAATCCACCAAAGAATATCAGAGTTATGACTTTCCAAAGTGTTAATGTTATTACGTCAAATGCGAGCAGTCCCCAGATGTCATATAATATAAGTTTCATAAAGTGCCATTTTTTAATGGTTCATGATAATTGAATGTTTTTTTTTTATAGAAGCACGCATGAAATAATTTTTTCTGATTATGTAATGAATGCACAGATAAAATAATGTTCAATTTCCTGAGAAAATGACACTATATGGAATTTACATCACATAACATACGGGGAGCTGCTCGCATGTGACGTCACAAAATTGAAATTTTGGAACTTAATAACTTTGTTATTCTTTGGGGGATTTTTGCCAAACTTTCATTAATATGTTTCTCTCATTTTTTTGCTCTTATTAACACCAACTTGACAACAGGGTGAACCTTCCCTTTAAGGTCAGAATAAATAGTTATAAAGAATCATTGCCTTGCACTGTCAGATGCCTATTGAGTTTATATGTGGGTGAGCTGCTGTACCATTCCAAAAAAACAAACAAAAAAACTAAAGACAAGATTTATCTTACTTTTGTGGTCCATTTTCCTTGTTTTTGTAGGTGAACGCACAACATCATCCTCTGAGCCAACATCCCCCTCCATCTCCTCCTCTTCCTCCTCCTCCTCTTCCTCATCCACCATCCAGGAGTTGGTCAGCCCCTCTCCAATTTGAACCAATCCAGGCTCCTTAACATCCAGATGGCTTGGTCTGAGAATAGCGACAGGCAGGAGTTAAGGGAAAATGGAAAACAAAACATCGTGCAGGTTTTATACAATCAAACAAATTCAATAAAGTTCTGAACCAAACACTCATACAATTGAAGAGAAAAATATATTTAATTTAACCTGTAAATGCCGCTGATTCACTCCTGTTACATTGTGTAAATCCATGTTTTTACTTTTGTTTACTAAGGAGAATCAAGTATGAACATACCAGTATAGAATTACTCTTGTGCCCTGATATAAATTAATCCCATAAAAAACTACATAACAAATTTGCCTGTCACAACAGATACATAGAGTTATGTAGTTCTCTAAAAATGAGTCAACATTTCACCACAAAATTTTCACAGCAGAATCATTGCATAGTCTACTTGATTTAGAATAGCTTCACCCTAAGTTGAGAACAACCTCCAATCATGCTATTCAGCTCTAAGAAGTGTTTTGCAAAAACAGGTGAATGTTTTGTGCCTGTTTCTCAAAGATACAATTTACTACTTCAGGGCACATTCAGGCGAGTCCCATTATAACAAAGTCCTTGGGACCGCCAGTTTCCTTTTGTAGAATCGAAATTTCTCTATAACCAAACAAATAAAGTACATAAAGTTATACATATAATGATTTTGGGACCGGAATTTCTACTTTGTTGTAACAGGAATTTTGTTATAACCGTGTTCGTTCTAGTGGGAGTGCACTGTATTACCAAGATGATTTTGAAACTACTCGCTCACCGTAGCAAAACAACGCAAAATCAAGGTTTGAGGTGTTACGAAGCCCTAAGATTGAAGCACTGACAAAATATATTTTGTGGGTCTTTTTGTTTTTGTTGCCAGCTTGACATCCACCACATTGACCACAGTATAGGTGACCACTTTCCATCTGTGATTCCTCAAGCACAAGTGTGAGATAAGACTATTTCTACAACCAGGAGTGAGCCCTCAATCAGAAAATCTGTTATAACCATTTGATAAAAAAAATCCTATTAGCAGGATACTGTCACATGACTCAACCCTAGCTTATGTCATGAAAGGTGATCTGTTGATGCAGGTATGTAGACAAAACCGACTTGCTTCAGTGCCTTCTAGTTGTATTTCCAATTTGCTTGAAAGAATTCTAATGGTTCTAATCCAAGAAAACTGATTCAATTTATTTTAGGATATAAATTGTTTGTAATTGTATTTGTGCAATAATGAATGCCTCACAAACTTCGGAGTAATCAAATTCAGTGTCTTGTTTTGGTTGATAAAGCAAATTTGTCACTAAAGGGCAGTGACATGATTGGGGAAAAAAATGCCTCTTAAACCAAACTGGCTGAAAGATATACCAATGCATACACCAGCTGGAATGTATCTCCTGGCTAGAAGGATTTATCTTGAATTTGTTTACTTAAGCTGAATCAAGCATGAACACACTAGCATTGTTTTTCTCTTGAGCCCCGAGATAAATAAACTCTATAGGAAGCTACACTACAAATTTGTCTGTTACAAGGCATACTGATGGAAGTTACTTTAGAATGAGTCAACTTATGGCTACCAAATTTTCACAGTATAATCCTTGCACAGTTTACTTGATTCTATAATAGTTTCACTCCAAGTTGAAGACTACCCCCAATCATGTCATTTACCTTTAATCTTCCCTAAAAGAATGGCAGTGCCATTGCAGATATCAGAAACAATAGCAGACACTACCGAAATCTGTTCAGAGTGGCATATTGTGATTTTTGAGTGATCATCGGCAGATAATAACATGTGCCTCCCAACATTTTTATTTTTAAAATAATTTCTCAAAAATGGAAGTTTTTCAGAGTGTGCATAATTTTTGGGCATTAAGAGAGGATACAGGTCTAACAAGCAATGAACCAGGAGAAAAATGCATTTTTCATTACATATCAAAACTATAGAATGCCTTTAATAGGATGAGGTTGATCTACTAAAGACCCATTTTAAACCAGTGATTATTATCAATATTTAATTCATACATTATATTTCTTTCAGATCACTTGACAATCTGAATGGATATATTGAATTGAAGAATACAAATATGTGATACTACATGAAGAAATAATCCACAAGTGAGGGTTTAAATCATAAAACTGCAATATACATATCAATTTTCATTCAGTTAAGAAATGTGACATTTGCTGTTATACTAAACAATACATAGCTTCACTCAAGATTTTTGGTGTCATAAACATGCAAAATTTGAAACATGAGAGGGTCTCACATTTTGAAACCGGATCTTTATCAAAGTTTTGCATTTGATAAAGATCATGCTAGAATCAAAAGTTCAGGTAATCCATTTTATAAAGTTTATATTTACATGTCACTTACTGGATAAACAGTTTGAATTCAACATTTTCTCCTTTGTATCAAAGCAGAAAACAGATTACATTTCTTGCAAAATGGTTTTGCCATTTATTATCTTTTGCAAGGAAAGTTACATGTGTTTCACACCTTACATATCTTGTTTGATCCTCTCAAAATTCCTTTTGAAATTGAATTAAACTAGAATGAGGAACTATTGTTGCGATGTGGTCATATGGAGACAGATAATTTCAGCAGTTCAAGGGTACATGTATGTGATATGTAATAACTGGTAACCATGGTAACAAAGGATACAAATCGTCAACTTGTTCAGCTGATGTCAGGAGTTTTTCAACCTCCTCCATGTTGGGTGTGTCCACTTCTTGCTTAGCAACCATTTTACTCAGGATTTGATTTTTTGGGAGAGATTCTGTGAGTCCAAACTTCTTGCCCTCTGCCCTATTTACAAGAAAGTAGTAAGAATAATGCACGAAGGCCAAAGTCAACTCACGGAAGACAATGCACTGAATGAGAAAAGACTATATTAATGGTACTTTCAGAAGAGTCCTATGATTGACATGGCAGTTTATTCAACACAAATGCTAAAGAAAGAATGCAAGAAAGAAGGAAAAAAAGATAAAAAGAAAGAACAAATTAATAAAATAATGAAAGAAAGAAAGAAAAAGGGAATAGAAGAAAGATTGTTGTTCCACCATCATGATATACAAATACATACATACCAAGGACCAGGTCCATCTTACTCACGGCATAATGAGAGAAAATGAAAATGATTACAATGAAAAATATAATACCTACGGCTCCCATACAACAGAACACTTATACAACATGTCCCAGAAAAAATGTCCCTCTCGTAGACAACAGAATAATTACCAAAATCAAGTTTTATATTCAATTTAGTTTACATATTTAGAAAGCCCATTCAATTTTGTAGTTCCTGTAAACATTTCAAAGGTCTCGCTTTGTTTTGAATATACAGGCTCTTATGTAACAGCAATGCTTTCCAGCCCATTCCAAGTTTACTAAAAAGAAATGCACACAACAGACATACCATGCATTATTCCAAGCTTCACTTTCATGTCAATGACTGTTAAGTAACTTAAGTCAAGTTCATTCACTTTTTAGAATGAAAACTAATCAAAATTCAGTTCCACTGGTCATGTTTGCTTTCATATGATGTGTTCCATTAAAAGTTTGTCCCTCAATGTCCAGCTTGTAAACCTTTATTGTTCTCCTGCACTTTCTTTCACCTGATTACCATTCAGGTTGATGCATTGATGAAGCACTGTAAACTTGGAATGGACTGAAAAGCACTGCTGTTACATAATGGACTGTGTATTCAAAACCAATGAAATTTTCACAGTAGTTAGAAAATAAAATGAGCCTTTTAAACATGTAATTTTGAGTATAAAACTAGATTTTGGTAATTATTCTCATGTCTACAAGAGGGACATTAAAATGACCAACAAAGCTAAAAACAAAAACTAGGTGACTTTTTTTCTTTTTTTGAGGAGAATCAGAATTTTCTGTAAAGTAATATGAGTGAAGAAGAATAAAACTAGAAACATACACATAGATGGACAATATGAAAACTAGACTGAGATGAATGTACATGTATGTCATATCAAAGACAGATTTTATTCCACAGTAAGTACTCTTCTATAAGCATCCATACACCTCTATCACAGGTTGGAATTAAATCTGTCAGAAACAAGCAAGTTACTACATTTATATGCATTTTTGCAAATGTTTACCTGGTCAGGGTGACCTTTAACCCCCACCCCCCCCCCCCACAAGCTGTAACTACTGTTCAAAAAGTAGAGCACAAAATACAGACAGATAAGACGGACCATGAAGAGATTTTTTGGATGTATACCAACCTTGCTCTTGAGTCATTTTCAAGAGCTGTTTTGATCAGTTCTGTCAGCTCCGCAACTTTGACGACTGCTATCTGACAACATCTCAAGATCTGTGAGAGATAAAAAAGAAGGAAAATACAAGGAAATGACAACATGACTCCCTGGTGTCATGAGAGGACTTTGTAATGATCAGAGATACCATTGCGAGCATTCCA
This sequence comes from Eucidaris tribuloides, assembly GCA_001188425.1. Lineage (NCBI taxonomy): Eukaryota > Metazoa > Echinodermata > Echinoidea > Cidaroida > Cidaridae > Eucidaris > Eucidaris tribuloides. Next base: position 8,314 of record JZLH01S0239539.1, on the reverse strand, counting down.
AATTTCCTGATATCTATGTGCGATGAGTCTGGAGTGACTGAGCCCAAGGAATACACAAATTATATTCTAGCTAATGGCTCCCGTACAAGCCCCAAAATTCTGTTACAATACCTTCACTATCACAGGGAATTGCACGAAATAACAAAATTCTAAAGTTTATACTGAAGATCGTTTCCTCTATTTGAAAAAAAAATGTGGCATCTCTGAATGAATCAAATTGTTGTGTCATACAGGATGTGAAATTTATAATAAATCACAGTCACTTTAGACAATGTTTTCCAAAACTACTACTGCTGCTAAAATAACCAAATAGCACATAGGACTTTTAGATTTTTTCCACTTCTCGAAATGTCATGACCTTTTACTTACATGTTGTGATGGAGTTATTATTATTATTGCTTTGTCATCATTTTGGATGACAGGGACTAGAAAAGCGAACTTAATCACTGTTACCCTCAGGCATCCAGTCCGGGGTAGTTTTGCATATGGATATGTGACCACAAAACCGGGTTTTCACCCTTCTCTTTTCGATGAAGTGCGTGGGTTCTTTTACGTGCTGAGGTGTTTCTGTCTCAACACGGGACCTCCGGCTTTACATCCTATCCGAGGGACGGGGAAATGGGGATAAAGTGCCTGAACCAAGGACACAACCACCATGGCCTGGCGCGGATTCGAAACCATGGACCTCTAGGTCGAGAAACCGAAGCCTTATCCACTGAGCCATGACGCCTCCCGCGTAATGCCTCCCCCGTTATGCCAAGTGAGTTGTTATTTTCTGATTATTACAGCTATACTCCACACTATGTGCCACACTAACATCAGAAGATTAACCTGTTAAAGACTAGACACCAAATATCTTGTCACAAGGTCTATGGGAAACGCATGTTAAAGCAAAACCAAACCGTCTTCAATGGGTTAAGAAAATTTGATAGTAGAAAAATAGGAGAATGGAAATAATTTGCTCATTTTACTTTGATTTGTGTTGCTCAACACTGCATTTTCAAACTATTTAATGTTTGTGATCGAGATGGCATCATGACACTTTGATCATAACAAAAATGCTCTTTTTTTGAAGAATTTTTTTAAAATCAGCAAGTTTCAAAGGAAGAATGAACATCAATTACCTGTTCCTTTAAGAGCAGCATACTGCCGGTTACTTGCATGGTACACAGCTCTCTGTGAATATTCATACCAACCACCATGGTCCCCTCCATCACGCCCTCCTCTTTCTCCGTCGGATCGACCAGGAGGAAATTTCTGGTAGAGAATCAGAAATCAGAGTTCATACAAGCTTCGACAATACAGTAGAATGACATTATACAGAGCTACCCAGCTACACCAGTACATACAGACACTCCTGTCTTAGCGGCCACCTCTCAAAACAGGGTTCGAACACTTATGCTTTTTCAAAAGAGCCCGACTTTCCAAAGCAAACAAGAGTGTCGCTGGGGCAAGCACACAATACGCCCGCCTGTAACGCAGAAAATGAAAGATGTCACTGTGACCTTGACCTTTGACCTTTTGACCTCAAAATTAATGGGCTTCCTGGGATCCATGCTAGTATCATACACACCAAATCATATGAGCCTAGGTTAAGTTAAACTGAAGTTATCACATTTACAAGGACTTCACAAGGGTAAGATGAAAACATGTCACTGTGACCTTGTCCTTTGACCTTTCGACCTCAAAATCGATAGGCTTCCTGGGATCCATGCTAGTATCATACACACCAAATTATATGAGCCTGGGTTAAGTTGAGCTGAAGTTATCGCGTTTACAAGGACTTCACAAGGGTAAGATGAAAACATGTCACTGTGACCTTGACCTTTGACCTTTCAACCTCAAAATCGATAGGCTTCCTGTAACCCATGCTAGTATCATACACACCAATTATATGAGCCTGGATTAAGTTAAACTGAAGTTATCGCGTTTACAAAGAAAAGTTAACGGACGGACAGACGGACAGACAGATGGATGGACAGACACACAGACAGATGGACGGACAGACGGACAGACAGATGGATGGACAGACAGACAGACAGACGGACGGACACCAAGCATGATACCATAATACGTCCCGTAGCCGGGCGTATAAAAACTATAAATTTAAATGGCTGTTTTTACATATTTTAGGTGTGTAAAAATCATTGTAATACAAAGAAGCTCCCAATCAAGGGTCATTTTAATAACATTTTGAACAAATGACTTTTTGCTTCAAATGATGTACAGTACTGCTTATGAATCCCAAATTTTAAACACTGTAGTTTTATGTACCTTTCTTTTATTAGTTTAAATCTGAGCTTAAACAGTTTGGTATGCAAACCATGAACACAACTTTTAAAGATTGGGTTCAGGATCTGCATGCCTCAAAACAGCAAAATGAATGAAATCAGCTTAAATCAGTCACAGTGTGAAGATTAGTATAAATAAACAACTCTCTGAACCTATGGGCAGAATATGTTGTTTTAGTAAAAATCTGGACACTTAAACTTCAAAATTTGCAAAGCGATGGTCTGTGCATGGACCGTCCCCTTAGTTCCAAATTTGTCTGAGAAGCCACTAGCCGAAGGTCACACAGAGTTCAGTCACTTGACCACATCAATGTACGTAGTCAGTGACTGACCGCTGTGCTCAGCTGGTCATGCGAATGTACACATAACCATATTCTACAATTTGAGCCAAATTTAAACTCATGGACAGAACAATATTCTGGTAGCATATTATTATTAGCTTTTCTCATAAAATAACACGTTCATGACCAGTGTTGGAGGACTCCAGGCCGGCCTTGGCCTCGAGGCCGACTTTGCCAGTCCTCGGCCTCGTAATGCCGTGACTCGGACTCGGCCTTGGCCTCGGAACATGTGGCCTCCGCGATTCGGGTCGAGGCCGCAAGATTTTATAGAATCTGTTGAATCCAAGAATAAACCTGATCTCATTTGTTTGCATTTTGAAGTATTTCCAACTAATATTCCATAAAGAATTATGGAAATACTAATATATATTGAAGCTAAGAAAATTCACCACTGATTACTTCAGTCTACCCAGGCTGTAAGTTCACACAGTTCATCAGGTTATTCGATGTTTCTCTATGTCGCTGTTCTACTGCAACAAGACAAGACACTGTGAAAGTTGATGCCCGTTCATTATTTAATGTTCTGATGACAATGATAGTTATAAACATCAAACATTGTTTACTTCAAAGTCAGCAGCTTTTGCTTTACTGTTTTTGATTTTTTTTTTTCAAATTGATAAGTATCAGTAATTGGTTGATTTGAATGAATGGTTGATTGTTGAATGATTGTGTGTAATTGATTTTAGGATTTCAAAGTACATGTAATTTTTAAAAGGTTAAAATTATGCCCTAAAATATTACATTATTTCGTAAGTTGGTGACTCGGACTCGGTCTCGGCCTCGGAGAGTGGTGACTCAGACTCGGCCTCGGACAATAGTGACTCGGACTCGGCCTCGGAAGATGGTGACTCGGACTCAGTCTTGGCCTCGGAAGGTCGTGACTCGACTGCAACACTGTTCATGACATATGGATCTCAAACGTTCAATACACCATTTGCATGTACTTAACTACCGTTTGGTATTGATAATGAAGGGAAGTGATGGACTTGCAAATCCTGAACCCTGAACCCAACCAAGGAGATCGTCTTACCCTTGGTCATAGAAGGCAAATGTGACACTCAGAGGAATGTGATGGACATTAAGAGGTACTGGGTCCCGGTCTTCAGGAGAATGCTGAAAAGGAAGCACACAAGATTTCATTAGTTAATTTCCTATTTTGTTTTCTATTTATTTCAAGTTGTCTCCCAGCTTTTATTGAATGAATAAATGGGAAATTAGTACATTAAAATTAATACATTAAATTAAGGCCTCTATTTTTCCACGATACGGAAAACAGAGAAAAGTCACGGAAATGGGAAGTGTAACGCGGAAAATGGGAAATCATGAAATGCTGAAGTAATAACTTTAAAATTGGCAGTAAATCACAAAATAAACATAGGCCTATATTAAAATGTCCAAAATCAGTCTATAACGAAATACCACTATCAAGCATGAGAGAAACTTCGGACCCTTGCACACCCCCCTGCATCCCCTCTTCCTGCGTCTTTCATTACCATATGACTACGGCTGTTCCATTCCACTGAGGCCGGTCGAGTTGTAATCATGCAAGCCTAAGGTTATAAATGGTGTTTATATACTTGAATTATGAGAACGCGGAAAATCACTGAAAATGAAAAATTTGAAAAACGGAATTTTGATTTTGTAAAACGGAAAAATGGAGGCCTTACATGTAACAGAGTACATTGTGTACTATGTAACATTGTGGAACTTCATTTTAAAAGGCTGTCAATCTGTGACATCTGACCTACATAATAGTGCTTGTATCCATGGAGAAATAAACATCCTAGAATACAAATGTTTGGAAAGTTATATTACAACTGGCAAGATATGCATGAATGAAAATCATATGGGACTTACGCATCAAGTGTTTTTTAATTGTAACACAGCAGTTTATGGGGGAAATGGACATGGCAAAACTGGCTACTCCTAGATTTTCACTCTTGTGAAGCACCAAGTTATCATTTTGAAATTTGAATAACAATTTTTCAGGGCTCCAATTTTAGACATTATCAGAAACACTTATAACATGGAGCTCAGATTTTAAAAACTGTAATCATTTTAAACATATGTCTTTTCACACTCTCAAAATATCTGGTCACTGATCGTTTATCATGATGCCACGATCATTATGGCAACATAGAAGCACACACAAGGACAACTCTATACTTTTGTGCACAAAGTAATGGATGGCCATTTTTATGCAGTTGTGGTACATGAATGTGCTCTGAAATTTCGCTTTTAAAACAAAATTATACAGAAATATTGCTCTAAATGGATAGTCTAGAAATGATTTATACATAAAATTTGAAATTTTTGCCCAGTGTCTTGAACAAAATTCTGAGCAGTCTTTTTTTTCTGGACTGAATCATTTAATCCACACAGTGCAAACTTTGTGGGTTTTTTTCCAGTGTTGGGTGTATGTGGTCCGTACAGCTCTGCTCAGGACCACATATGTCGTAGGTTTGCATAGAAGGTAGGTATCGATCTGAATCACCCTCTAAAATATTTTTGCTGTAAAGAAACACCCAAA
>JZLH01S0239538.1:23981-43155 GCA_001188425.1 Eucidaris tribuloides | reverse complement strand
AATTCTCCCTATCGCACATAGCTCTCCGAATCTGAACATATGTGCGCTCTAATTTTTTGACTCTTTATTCTTGGGAGATAAACTTCCGGTTTGAGCAAGCGTGATACACATTGCATGCTAAATTTCGTGGATTGTGTCAAAATCTTTCTTTTAATCTTGCAAATAAATTAAATTCAAATCCTTCATCCATATACAACCCTTCCATTTAGGCCATGAACGGAGCCATCGGCAGTCCTCACACCGGCGTTCACATTCCGACTCGGCGTGCGTGGTTGCATTCCTCTCACGGGGTAACATTCGCGCTTTCCTGGCGAGAGTTTCTAGTTCATTCCTTCGTTTACCGATTGTAGGAACATTTCTTTCACTAAGAGAAGTCCTTTATTTGCGACACAGACATTCTCCAAAATTGTTCATCAGGTCAATCCATGTTGCCCGGGTATGAGGTATTGATATTATGAATTTGACGAGGTTCAAAATGAATGGTTTGTGCCATTTGTGCGTTTGACTGTACGCTTTATCGGAACCGAGTATACATCCCAAGAGCAATCGATCAGATATCGGTATCGCGAGGTGCTATCACTTGATATCAGCTATATGCGATAGGGAGAATTACTTCCAGTGTTCCTCTATGTCATTCCCTTCTGATGTTGTGTATTTCCTCTGTAAGCTTTTGTTGAATTTCTGGATTGATGTTTTTATATTTTCTGTCTTTACCCTCTTTCGTACCGTCTCCCCTTTCTCTGGTAGTTGCATCTTTTAACAAGTCTATGGTCAGAGTCAATGAGTATGGCTGGAATGGCTTTGGGCCATTTTCAAACAAAAGTGGACATGAGGGTGAAAATTAAAACTTGCAAGAAATCAATAGGCTTCAATATTTTTTTAAATTAGATATCTTAGATGATAGTTTTCCATGAAAATTACATAAAATAATTTATTATATGTTGTAACACAGTGAATTTAGTACAAGGGTAATTAATGTTAATGTGGGTATTTTTGCATGTTGTCGTGTCACTCGCGGCATGTAAGGGGGACCAATTGCCACAGAGAGGGAATGATTGATTGTGACTACATATGTTAGATAGGTAATCTATTTACACACATGTTCTAGGACTCATGATACTCTTAGAGAACTACTTTGGTACAAATCCTACCATAACCAATAATGGTCAGACACCCATGTCCAAAATTTGTCGTGTCACTCATGCACCGTTTTTTAACCATAATTACTTGACCAATTGTAGAATTCAAATCAAACTGGTAATGACACATGTTAGTCCTACATTATACCTAATATGGTAGTCATCATCCATTCATAACCTCCAAGTGGGAAGAAATGAGCCTCAAATTGTTGTGTCACACATGTTTGAAAATGACCTTTGACATCCTTGATAACTGACGTTCTGGTGGACAAAGATTCTTCTGGTCATACTGCCCAATACATGAGTTATATCTGTACCACATTGTACTGGCGGCTTTCTTGATGCTTGAAATAAGTGTTCATTACTGGTAGGTTATTTTGTAGACAGAAGTCTATCAGCTCCTCTCCTATATCACAAAGAACGTCTAAACTCCTCGTATCCAGTCATTTTCCTCCGAGAATGAGGATAAGCTTTGGTGTCCGGTTCAGGCCTGATATGGTACTTAGACCGAACCAAGAACATTCCTTGGTGTCGGAACCTTTTCATTTCTTCCCGGCCTCCTCATGTTGCCGTCTCCAGAGATATATCTTGCTGGCTGGTGTCAGCCGTTCAATCAACAGGTAACAAGGCCCTGTCCAAGGATCCGGTCCGAACTCATGACACGTGGGGGATAGCTGCGTCCTGGGCCCTTTTCACTAGGGCTTCGCTTAAAGGGAGAAGGAGCCAGCAACTAACGGGCATAAGTTAAGAAAAAAAATGAAATTGTGAGTATTGTGAAAATTATGGTACATGGTGATAAAGACAGCCTAAATAAGGGGTACTGTGTAATACTCACCCTCAGCAAGGCCCTATAAATTAGTTAATTTGTGTTTATTTTATGTCTTTGCAAGTTTTATCCCGGAATAAAACTTGCAGAAACAGCTATAGGGGGAGGAGCTTATTGATTCAAACAGTGCATACATTACCACAGCGCGACTAACACACGTCGGGTGGCATGCATCTGTCATGCGTGGTCAGCTCCAGACCAGTGCATTGTGATCTGTTTGGTTGGCAAGAACTCAAATTTTTTCTTGACTTATGCCTGTTAGTTGCTGGCTCCTTCTCCCTTTAAGGACATCCTTCCAGCAGCCTATTGGGCATCCCCCAACACCTTCATTTCTTGTTATCTCAAGGATGTGTTGGCAGCGGAGACGAGCTTCGGCTCTTCCCTGCGTACAGCAAAACGCAACTAGTTCCCCTGTTGATAGGGTAAAACCGAGGTTTTTGTTTACTTTTGAATTAGGCATTTCAATTTATCCGAATTGGACTGGGAGTGTGGAGGCATGCCCATTGGCTGTGTGCAGTTGAACGTCGAACTTCTGTAGTTTATTCAGATGTATAATCATAACTTATGTATCCATTTTGATTCCTTTGAAGAATCCCACCAACCAAGAGCAGAAGGATGATGACACAGATCAGATGGATAGCTATAAAGGTGAGCAAACAAATAATTTGTTTAGTTACGATATTAAATTTCTTGGTGAAAGTTATGAATTATCCAGTCGGACAGAAATGAAAGTATTATTTATAAATTAAAAAACTGGACTTACTTTTTGAATGCCACGTTTCGGAAAGACCCTCTCCTTCATCTGGCAATGATACCGGCATCTTAGTGCTGTGTTGTGCAGACCCGTTTCGTTTGGATAAGTTTGGATCACGTGATAATCTGCTTGGGATCTTGTCAATGGCTCTGTCCCATGAGTGAGATAGGAGGAATCTCAATCCCCCTTTTTTTATTTAGTTTTGGGGGCTTTCTACTCTCTCTAATCTGGGAGAAATTAAATTTCCTTGATGAAGCATACAAGAACATGTCACAATTATTGTGACATGTTATTGTATGTTTCAAATTCAAATTCAATGTTTGATTGTCTGTCAAGGATACATGTTATGTTTACATGCATGCAATAATACAACAACATAAAATCCTACAAAAATACATGAGTTCATCATAGATAATCCATTACAAATTCTATTTACTGTAAACAAAAATTATGTGTGATAGTGATGCCAATATTGTGGCGATGTTACATTGTAGAGTGGTGGTCTATGGGATAGATACGTATTTCAAAGAGGTGAATTCTGATATATAATAGCATTGCAGATCAAAATGAAATCAAAAATGTGTTAAGCAGTAGTAAAAGTATAGAATACAGGTAGTAGTAACAGCATTAAAACGTTAAAGGTATTATCAGTAACATATAGGAAGAAGTTGGTTTAGCAAGGCAGATGCATGGAAATTCAAGAAATAATATTCAACAAGGACAACGCAAAGCGTACCATCCCCTCACCAGGGTACAAATAGCATACATATACATATTTAATAAACTGTGAACTATGCCCTTTGGCCTACATACTCAAAGTTCAAAATCTGTCTAACATTACTAAAGTTATCAAATGGAACATGTAATATGCTATTTTCTCATATGAGCTATGACCTTTGACCTTTGACCTTTGACATACATAGCCTGAAATAAGCTGATACTAGGTACCTTCATACCAAAGTTCATTAAAATCAGTTTAACATTACTAAAGTTATCTTAAAGAAACCATATTTTTTTGGATATGCATGACTAGATATTTCCATCAATGTGCTACTACTCCATAATATGAATATTCATAGATGATGAAATAAAGGGTGCATCTTTGTTTTTCCTCATTTATATATTTCTTAATATTTCTTATTTGTTGTATATTTTTTATTTTGATAATCGTAATTGTATTGATTTATATTTGCTACAAATCACCTTACTGAGCATAATTTGATTAGAAGTCAGTGAATTCCATGTTATCATCTTGTTCTGTAATATGTACACTGTGTATGATTTGTAACCGAAATACATGGAAAAGGGACAAGTTTTGAATGACATGTGACAATATTTTGTAATGTAACTCCTTAACAGAACATAAAAAATATTTGATGGATTTTAATTATTTTTGGTGTATGGGTAAATCACACCAAAATACAGGTCGAGTTCAAATTTGGAGTCCGCAGGTCAAAGGTCACAGGTCACAGCTCATTATATATGCACATTGGTTTCCGCACAATAACTTCAAAAATATTGGACTGATTTTGAAAATTTTTGGTATGTACGTAGATGACACTAAAATACAGGTCAAGTTCGAATTCGGAGTCTGCAGGTCAAAGGTCACAGCTCATTTTATGTACGCATTGGTTTCCGGATGATTACTTGATAAACATTTGACAGAATTTAAAAATTTTTGGTATATAGATAGATGACACAAAAACCAGGTCACCTTCCTATATGCTGTCCAAAGGTCAAAGGTCACAGCTCATTATACAGGGTGGCCCAGAAATAATGCTACAAATGTGATTGCTAATTTCTTCAACATCATCTGCAATATGTCATTGATTTTTGTTTCAGTGGGTAGAACATTCTTTTTCCAACATTATGATACCGGGATCATTGATTTTGAGTCATTCGTTTGGGTCCTGCGGCCATTTTTCGTAGGCAATGTCATTTCCCAAATTTGCAAATTTTTAATCAGCGGCGGTAATCCGAACACCGAGATATTCTAGCATCTCAGCGTGCCATACCAGACAAACCGCGATGACAATGGAGATGCAGCTCACATGGTCTTCCTTATCAAAGCGAGGATATTCCTTCCCTTTGTTTTGGTATACCGTATTTGATGGCACACCCTAACGTGAGAATATTTCGGTGTTCTGATGATCGCTGGAGGTTAAAAAATAGCAAATTTAGGAAATTACATTGCCTCAGAAAAATAGCCCTAGGATTCAAACACCTCAATCAAAATTAATGATCACGGAATCATTTTGTTGGAAAAAGAATGCTCTAATCCATGGAATAATCAACAATGACATATTTTGAATGACTTTGAAGAAATTAACGATCGCACGTGTAGCATTCTTTTTGGGCCACGCTGTATATGTAAATTGGTTTCCGCACGATAACTTAGTGAATATTAGATGGATTTGGATAATACTTGTTGTGAAAGTTGATGACACTAAAATACAAGTCAGGTGTGAATTTTGAGTCTGCAGGTAAAAGTTAAAACAATCATGGCTAAATCAAATTGGTTTCCAGATGATTTCTCAATAAAAAAATGCTTACTGATCGCTTCAAGGGGGGGGGGGGCATCCATGTCCTATGGACTCATCAAATTTCTGGTTGTGAACTTGTGAAGTATTCAACTGTGTCTGCATAGCTGAAGCCATTGGCACTGGTCCAGCTTTACTTATATTTGTTTCTGATCCAGCTTTGATTAGCAGAGAATGTGTGTTCACTTTATAATACAAGAATACCATCTGGCAACCAGGCTCGGCCCTAATGTAATGGTGGCATTAATTCAAATTGATAAACAATGTGTTTATTAAAATCAAGTTTTTAATGCTTATTTTTTTTCACCAAACTGAAATTACTGCCACAAGGTCTTGTGTCAGAGGTTAGAGAAGTGTGAAATGATTTTAGCCTATTTCCTGGATTTAGCTCATTTCGGGATGTGCAATTATGAACACAAACTTTAAAGGGAGAAGGTGCCAGCAACTAAATGGCATAAGTTAAGAAAATATTTGAGTTCTTGCCAACCAATCAGATTGCACATGCACTGCAGGGAGCTGACCATGCGTGACCAATGCATGCCACGCGACGTGTGTTATCCGCACCGTGGTAATGTATGCACTGTTTGAATTGATAAGCTCCTTCCCCTATAGCTGTTTCTGCAAGTTTTATCCGAGGATAAAACTTGCAAAGACGTAAAATAAACACAAATTAACTAATTTATAGGACCTTGCTTAGGGTGAGTATCACACAGTACCCCTTATTTAGGCTGTCTTTATCACCATGTACCATAATTCTCACGATACTCACAATGTCATTTTTATTCTTAACTTATGCCTGTTAGTTACTGGCGCCTTCTCCCTTTAATATCGGACATTGATGTAAATAATACAATCCAACAATTTTTGGTGTAAAAGATAATGTACTAGTTAAATGATTTCTTTATCAAACAGTACATTAGCAAAATGTCTCCCATTTTTTTCACCTTACAGATCTTGTGACACGGTTAGGATACTGACGAGATTTTCTGGCAATACACAACCCTAAGATGCGTGTGAAGAATAAATGACCCAACAAGTTTCAAACTCTCTCATGGAGGATGGAGCACTAGCAAACCTGCATATGGAGCAAGGGCGTAGGCGTGGGGGTGCCCACCCCCCCCCCCCCCCCCGCTCAGAGTTCCACCCTAATAGCAAAAAAGAAATTTGCACCACCTTTTCTGCTTTGAACGCCTGATTTTCTCAACTGTAGTTCCATCTCCCTAAGATGTGCACCTCCCCGTTCCACCTCCCCAAGATGTGCACCCCCCCATGCCCAGACCAGCCTACGCCCTTGTGGAGACCACCCAAGGAATACAGATGTCCTTTACATACAGGTGGCCTGTGCTGTGGGAGAGGTGCAAATGAGATTCCCTGCCTTTAAAGTATATTGATGAGACATCAATACTGGTCACAACTTACTTTGATATCAGAGAATTGTAAAGGATTTGTAGTGTCACTGCTTGTATATTTAATAAGCTACTGTCACACTTCGCTGTCTAACGATTCTGTCTGCCTCCGTCTAAAATATTTACCACAGACGGTGTCAGACGGTGGCAAATTGAATACAATAGAATGGAACAGAATGGAAAAGCACCGTCTGTCAACGTCTAGATATGTTTGTGATCCAGTTGGAAAACGTATTAAACAGTCCTATAAACGTTTAACATACGCGTTCGCTTTTCAGACAGAATCGTTAAAAGGTGCAGTGTGACAGAAGCTATAGATAGGAATGCTGTTAGGCCTGGGATGAATATAGATGTAGACATTTGAATAGCTTGTTTACCAGGCGGGACTCGATTACGGGATCTATAATGGCTAGGTAGCAGGGAAAAAGTAGGGGATTAAAAACAGAGAAACCTAAAAATGTGAAATGTTCATTTTACTCACGCACCAAATGGCAATGTACTGTAAATTGTGAATGTTTGTTTTCTCAGATTTTATGTCTTATTTTCTTTTCAGTTGAGTAGTTAAGTCGGAGTCATGTTTGGTTGAATTGAGTCGAGTCACAAACTTGATTTCTTCTAGTCCGATTCGAGTCAAGTCATTGAATGACTTGAGTCAATTCAAGTTATTACAATGCTGTCATTTAGAAAACTACTTCACAGTTTGTTTTTGAAAATAATTTTTGTGTTGGCCATTTTAAATGGTTGAGACTATATTGGTGTAGATTCGGCAGGCTCACTAATATTCATGAGCTTGGAAATCTCGTTTGGCAGCTAGCTGACTATATTGTCTATAAAGTTTCGTTTGACGGAATAAACCTGATCTCCAATCTAATTTTAAAAAGATGATAAAAATAGCTTTGAAAATATTGCCTCCATCAAGATTCGAACCAAGGATCTTCAGATATAAAGACTGTCTCTCTAACCACAGAGCTAGCTGCGATTCGGTGACGAGCATTGGTAATTTTGTGATCTTATTGTATGTAACCAAGTTGTTCCAAGGTGTTAATATTAATGAGCCATACGTCATCGGCCGAACGAGATTTAATATTCATGAGCCTGCCGAATCTACGCCAATATAGACTCAACCGTTTTAAATATATCTTCTTTGACTGGTATATTGATTTGTTTGTTCACCTTTTGGGAATATGCTGCCCCAAGCTTAAGTATTTGAATATCAAAGTCAGTGTTTGTCACTGGACAAATAAAATAATCTTGAGTAAAAGTTACATTTGAATGCCAGTTGGTGGAAAGGTCTTTGAATAATTCAAATATTTGTCCCAGGCCTAACTGATATGCTGTCATATATTAAGTTTTGGAATTACTGTACCACTGTAGTTCATCAAGAACAACATGTTTTCATTTTGTAAACCTGTATGCAACAAAATGTATATTTATTTGCTCTGTGTGTGATGTACAATAAAAAAAAAAGAATTATTCTGCCTTGGCTGTGTAAACTTACAAGGATGAAATCATTAGATTTTTGGCCAAATCCATCAAGGGTTGAAGTTGCTCTTTGTTCCAAAATACTATTTTATGCTTACAACTCCAGTTAGGAATATTCATTTGTACTTTAATTTGGTGATTAGGTGCAAACACACTAGGCAAATAATAATTAAGTAGAGTCAAAGGGGGTCATATGACAAGGTCAAGGGTCAAAAAGTCAAATGAACTTTGTCCCAAAATTATATTTTCTGTGTATAAATCCAGATAGGAATGTTCATTTGTAATTAAATTTAGTGATTAGGTGCAAATGCTAAAGGCAAATAATTATGTAGATTCAAAAAGGTCAAAGTTGATGGTCAAGGGTCAAAAGTCAATTAATTTTGTCACAAAATGCTCATTATTGATATGATTTGGCAAATAGATGTAAAAACAGAAGGCAAATATTTGGGTATAGTCAACAGGGTCAAAAATCAAGGTCAAAGTTCAATGAACTTTGCCATTTTCTGTCTTTGACATCATATAGGAATGCCCAGTAAGTTTGTATGGTGAATGGGTATGAAAATAAATGACATAGTGATACATGTAATTTTATATACCCATGAGACAAACGTCAAGGTTACTAAGTAGGTCATGAATTTCGTTCTGTAAGGTCTTGTTCTACAGTGTACCTATAACTTCAGTTAGGAATGCTATTTTTAGATTTGATGTTGGAATTATCCAAGGTCATAGGTCACTAAATAATATGCTGTTTTATAAGAACCCAAACATAAAATTTTATTTTGATCATGAGCTAATTTAGCATGCTAGGTAGTGGACAGAGGCATACCCATCAACTACACGGATTCAAGTTGTAAGATGAATGTTGTAGCCTTGTCACTTGATTTGAAGTGTGAAGATTTGTTCCATTCAAATAAAAAATTACAGGGTTTTGTTTTGATTTTTTATAAACTGTACATGTTTTTAAATTTTGGGTAGGGTTTTGTTTTTATTTTTTATAGACTGTACATGTTTTTAAATTTTGAGTAGTTGATCTCTAGTACCTCATTTGAATTTGGGGTCTACCTAATTTGGATTTTCGTCTAATCAATGCTCTCTAACAACTAAACACATCACAAAAAGTGAATTCCCCCGGACAACTCCTTATTATTTCTTAACCTCAATCAGATGTACAAATTCACCTGATCAAGACTGTTCAGGAACTTCTTGGGTTTATTCTGTGTGAAAATCAGAGGTTCCAATTAAGTCATGCTTGAGTGAGCACATATTAAAGACACAGCGAACACATTTTGAAAGTCACAAGATGACAGTAATTGCTATGGTGTAGTGAGAGAGTGTGAAATTAATGATTTTTCACCACTGAATGTACATTATATGCCATCTTCATTGATGATCCCTGCACACCCCTATCTAAGATCCAATTTTTCATGTTTGACTGAGAAAATAGTGCAAAGAGAAGTGTTAATCGTCATTTAAGTAGTGGTATTGCCTCAGTATTAAAAGGTAGGCTTATATGGATGTTGCTTGGTACACCAGAACACTATCACTGATTAATGCGGTTTTAATTGTGGTCAAAACTTCACTCGTATCTCTCACTCATACCCTGTCAAACAAGAAATATTGGATATACTATGGTATGCAGGGTGTCCAGAGATCATCAATGAGCCTAGAATATGCATTCAGTGCTGAAAATCATTAATTTGACACAATCTTAGTACACGAGAGCAATTGCTGTCATCTTGTGACTTTTGAAAATGTTCCTCCGTCATTGTATGCTCACTCAGGCATGACTAGATCAATACCCCTGATTTTCACGTAGAATATACCTAAGAAGTTCCTGAACAAATTTGACTAAGTAAATTTGTACATCTTCCTGCGATCAAGAAATAATAAGGAGTTGTCTAGGGGGGAACTTACTTATTGTGTTGTGTTCAGATATGAGGATTCATCATGTAATGATAATAATAATATACACACAACAATTAAGTAACTACCCCATTTTTTGAAATATCATAATTTTTTAACAAAATAAGTTTTAGCAAAATAATTTGGCAGGAACATTTCTACACTCATTGACTAACCTCTGTGTGAAAATAAGATTAATCCGTCAAGCCATGCATGAGTGAGCGTGCATTAAAGGCAAAAATGCCACTTTTCAAAAGTCACAGGAGTCATCTCTTGTGCCAAAATAATGGTAAATAATGGTATGTTTTGCTTTCTTTATAAAGTGTGCTCACTGAACCATGACATGATCACAACCTCTTATGTTCGTACAACATGTAAAGATACAGTTTCCTGAAAAATATCGGATTTCAATTTTTCAATAAACTTAATGGATTTTACAATTTCAAAATTGAGGAAGGATGGACATTTTTAAATTGAGCTCACTAAAGCGTAAAATATGCGAAAAGTGCCAAAGGAGGTGTAAGGGGGTCAAATGATAGATGATTAACATAAATAGCCCTCAATCATTCAACAGAAACAGAATTTGTCAAAATCCTGCATCACAAATCCCTCAAAATGACCCTTGTGACTTTTGAAAAGTGACATTTTTGCCTTTAATATGTGCTCACTCATGCATGCATTGATGTACATGTATCAATCACATTTTCCCACAGAAGTTAGTCAATTAATGCAGAAACACCCCTGCCAAATTATTTTGCTCAAAACCGTTTCTTTAAAAAAGTTATGGTATTTTGAAAAAGGGGGTAGTTACTTTTTTTGTTGTGTTTATATTGCTTGTATTGCACCAAATCCAGTCAGTAGAGTGCTCAAGACGCATGTGTTAGAAATAGTAACAGTGAGAGTATGGAGTAGAAATATAAACAAGTGTAGAATTAATTGGAAGCATTAAATAGGTGAGTTTTTGGACTGCTTTTAAATATTAAATCATATTTAAATCATATTATGTCATCTGTTTTGTTTTACAATCTTTTTTACCAGTTAATGAAATAGTGACAACACAACTGCCCATGCACTGAAATATTGTTGCATAGGTCCAGTGGAAGGGGGGGGGGGATTTTTGAGGTTATATTTTAAATCTGTTTTTAAAGAAACGTGTCCAGTAATATTTAAGTCTCAAATGTTTTAATTTTTCAAATCACTTTCGATATGGCTATAAACTTTTATCTCAATCTCAATGAATAATTTCTTTTACTACTACTACTAATTGCCAGTCTGTGTATTTCTCTTGAAAATTAATTTTGATCCGTCAATTGGTTATCGATTGAACACATTTCTCGATCTACAAAGAGACAAGGGTATGACCCTCGGTTTCCAGCATTTGTTTTTATGCCTCTCCTTCAAAGGTGTCTGGAGACATCTTACTCCAGGTTGTCTGTCCAGCGTGCCATGCGTGCATTCATCTGTCCGTCCATCCATTGTTTCTCGTTACCAAGAATAGCTGATCATGTTTGAGGAAACGTGGATCATGTGTGTATTATGGAACAATGAATTGATTGGATTTCAGAGTTGCAAGCTCAATGGTCAAAGATCGCAAGACCTTGTACATATCTAAATTTGGCCTTGTTATTAGGATAAATCAAGAACTGCTGATTGGTTGGATTTGAATCAAATGGGTTAAGTGTGTACCGTGATGCAACAATCAAATGAATACATTGTGGAGTTCAAAAGTCACAAGGTCTTGTACATACCGTATTTAATTTCACCTTTTTACCGTGGTAACTCAGCATTACCAATCAAATTGGGCTTAAACAAGTGAGGATGAAGCATTGCTATTTGATTCGTAATAGGCATGGGAGTGTAGAGGCATATCCATTGACTGCAATGCAGTTAAACTGCTCAAGGTAATAATAAATTTGTTATATTTTATGTTGCAAAGTTTGTTATCTATTGAGGTAGTATATTTGAATGAAAGTTTTGTGAATATCACAAGTGTGACATGGCAAGAAAAATGATGCTTGTAAAATTATTTGTGATGTTAAATGTGTGTTATTTATTAATTCTTGTTTATAATTGTGAAAATAGAACAATAAATGTCAAAATTAATTTTGATTTCACATAACCTACGTCTCATTTTCTGTTCACAAGTACATGTATATCAAGTATGTAGCATGTCTTGCCAAGAATGTCCCTCTCAAAAAACAGGATATGATTCCGAAATAGGAGATATTCTCCATTTAGAGTCCATGTATTAAAAAAAACACTTAATTTTTCAGGCCCTGTCAAAACACCATTAGTCTCAATTCACTTATTTTGAATACATGTAGTCTTGCCTAACCATAAGTGTTTTGGGGGCCCATTCCAAGTTTGTCAGTAAGGAATATGCATTACGCAGGGCTTGACACTAGCACTTGCCCGCTTGCCCGGGGCAAGTAAAATTTCATTTCGGGCAAGTAAAAACTGAAAATGTTTGAATTTACTTGCCCGATTGGGCAAATAAAATTCTGATCGTCAAATAAAAAAAATGTCCAAAATCTTACCAAAAGTGAATAAAATATGTGTGAAATTTTTCTGCTAATTTATACTAATTCCGTATCATTTTTTTCTCAGAAATGTCATTTTTTACAACCCTCAGAATTGAGATAATAGACTTTCAATGATATAAGAAGATTAGAGATTAAAATTAGTGAGAGATAATTTTTATTGTTTCTTATTATTTATTTTGCGGGCAAGAAAATTTTTCATTCGGGCAAGCAAAAATCTGAAAGTGATAATTTCACTTGTCCGAAGGGCAAGCAGAAAATATGCTGGTGTGGAGCCCTGCATTACGTGATACATGTACCAGATTGCATTCACTGATCATCATGTGATGGAATGCTATTTCCAACTATGTTCTTGTTATCGTGAAGTAACCAATATGAAAACCAATACAGGGGAACCCCCTTATAACGACCTAAAAACCACGACAATTACCTTGTTTATCAAGTTCCTCACTAGATCAGGGTAAAAAAAGAAATGTAAAGAGCTGGGACCTGAAACATCACCTTGGTATAACTGGGTTTTGTTATATCCGACCTTTTTATAACAGGGTTCCACTGTATTCAGTGAGACCTATCTACAGTGTGTATAAAAAAAAAGTAGACACTTAGAAAAAAATTTATTACACAAAAATTTCATGATCTTGAGATTTTTTTTCATATGAATATTTTACCTTGGATCTAAGCTATCTGATGACACTGTTGGTATTGAAAGTATTTCGCGCATGAGTGAGCACAACCCACTTTTGTCCAATCGGCCAAAAATGCATTTGCGCATAGAATTGTGTTCTTATAGTCAATGTTTAATGCCTCACAGGCCGGTGCTGCAGAAGCTCTTAGCTGATATGCACAAGTATTGAATTCTCAGCATGCTCAGAGAAGAGCTACTATCATTTCTGTGACAAGAAAGAAAAAAATGAAGCAATGATTCAGATACACCATCCCAAAAAAGAAGAAAATGTCATTTTTGGAGGGTCAATTCACAGTTCATCTTGCAAACATGACATTTTCCTCTTTTTTAGTGGGGTGTATCTGAAAAATTGCTTCATATTTACAAGAAAGAAAAAATGAAGCAATGATTCAGATACACCATCCTAAAAAAGAAGAAAATGTCATTTTTGGAGGGTCAATTCACAGTTCATCTTGCAAACATGACATTTTCCTCTTTTTTAGTGGGGTGTATCTGAAAAATTGCTTCATATTTGTTTTTCTTGTCACAGAATTGATATTAGCTCTTCTCTGAACATGTTGAGGATTCAATACTTATGCACATCAGTTGAAATCTTCTGCAGCATTGGTCTGCAAGACATTAAACATTGACTATTAGAACACAATTCTGTGCGTAAATGCATTTTTGGCCGATTGGACAAAAGTGGGTTGTGCTCACTCATGCGTGAAATACTTTCAATACCAACAGCATCATCAGATAGCTTAGATCCAAGGTAAAATATTCATGTGAAAAAAATAATCTCAAGATCATGAAATTTTTGTGTAATAATTGTTTTTCTAAGTGTCTACTTGTTTTTGATACACACTGTATAGTGACCACCTAACGGAAACCCCAAAAGTGGCCTTTATAGACAGGTGCCTGTTATCAATAGTTTTCGTCCCCACTGAATGAAGTCCACGAGGGGACTATGAAACTGGCTCCATGTGTTTTGTGTGTGTGTATGTGTCTGTGTGTGTGTCTGAGCTTGAAATGTTAAAATTTGCTTTTGTCATTTCTAGGCCTATTTTTATTCTAATTGCTCTGACTGATGAAGATAAGTGAGGGCCTCCTAACTTCTACACAAAACTGCATAAATCATTAATTATGCAAATTTAAGTGAGTTTCTTCAAAAACACTTGAGATGCTACTTGTACATTTCACAGCAGATTTTGATTCTGTTTGGTTTATCTGATAGGGTTTGGTGGGGGCTACTAACTTCTACAAAGAATTCTGAAATTCATTGATTATGCAAATTTATGCACATTTATTCAAAATTAGCAAAAAATACTCATTTCACTGTGGAGTTCAATTCTGTTTGGTTTATTTTATAGGGCTTGGTGGGGGCTTCTAAAATTCTACACCCTACAGAATTCTAAAATTCATTAATTATGCAAATTTATGCGAATTTATTCAAAGTAAAAAAAATGCTAAATTCTCTATTTGACAGTAGGCCATTTTCAAACAAAAGTGGACATGAGGGTGAAAATTAAAACCTTGCGACTCTCAAATTGTCTTGTCACTCACGTTTGAAAATGACCGGTAGATTTGAGTTCTGTTTGGGTTTATCTGATAGGGCTTGGATGAGGCTTCCAAACTTCCACAAAGAATTCTGAAATTCATGCCATTCCACCGGTTGCTAGGGCCTTTCAGCCCACTTGGGTAATTATTCATAACAATCAGCTAATTTGTGACGCCAGGCTGTTCCATTTACTTAGGACCTTTAGGTCATATTTCCTTAGTATAGTATCAAGCTAAATATGTAGCAAAATGTTTTCGATACGTTCAGTATTTTTGAGAAAATCCAAGAAATCCATTTTAGACAGCTGATTTTTCAATTCATGTCAAATTTATTTCCACAACTCAATAAAAAACAAAGTAACATGCGATACATGATTAACAACATATATAACCATATCATTAATACATACAAAATAAACAACTACAACAACACAATTACAAAACCACAAATACCAAGTGTGGGGGAGGTAGCACGGGCCATTAACCTTTCTAAGGCCACGCTCCGTACAAAAAGACTATCACGTTTAAATGCATTAGATGAAGGAGAGTTTTGTAAAAGAATAGGCGACTCACAATTTCGGTCCGAAAAACTGTACAGTTTGTCTTGATATATTAAATTTTAGAAAGGGCAAGTGGATGTCTTTCGACTGTCTATAAATGTGAATCGAAGAATTTGTAAACAATTCTTAAAATATTGGTGGAAGTAAATTATTGAAATACATGTACATAAAACAACCTGTCTGCAATTTGCAGATATCAAATATGTTAAGTAATTTAATTTTTTTTTAAATAATGGTGCAAACGGAGTTCTAGGATGGGAATGTGTTATAACACGGATGGCTCTTTTTTTTTGTAAATTTATCATCTATGTACACACCCAAAAACTTAGTAGAATGTACCTCAACTGGATATTTTGATTATTTAAGTTGAGGTTCAGATGATGGGTGTTTACTTCTTTATTTCTTGGCTTAAAAATCATGTAGTCTGTTTTATTTACATTAATTAACCATTTTTTGCAGAAAACCAAGTACTGATTTTTGGCAATTCAGCATGTAGTATTGTAGAAATTTCATTTATGTTCCGCCCTGATATAAACAAATTTGTATTATCTGCAAATATTATAGGGCATAATGGTAAACTAGCATATTGCACGTCATTGATAAGAATAACAAAGGCCCTAGAATAGAACCTTGGGGTACGCTAACTGTAATTTGAAGTGAACTGGAGGTTTGGCCATTTATGCAAACAAATTGTTCTCTGCTGTGTGGATAACTTTGAAACCAACTGAAAATTTTGCCCCTGAACCCATAGTATTGTAGTTTTTGAAGTAAAATATCATGATTAATACAGCCAAATACTTTTGACAAATCAAGAAAAATCCCAAGGCTAATATCGCCAGCTTCAAAAGAATTACTTATTTCATAAATGAATCCGTATGAAGCCATATAAGTTGAGTGGCCAGTACGGAAACCTAATTGTTTATTATAAAGAATACTATGTTTTTTCAATGTAGGATATCACTCTGTTATACACTAGTCGTTCAAAAACCTTGGAAAATGCTGGTAAAACTGATATCGGTCTATAATTTGCACATTGGCACCTGTCACCACTTTTGAATATAGGTATAGTCTTATTTTGTCTGTAAACACTCTTGCATATTCTCTAATTTTTTTAGACTACGGATAAATGACAAACTACACATGTCAGTGTTACATGATAACTTCATATTTTTGGTCTCATAATACTTTAAATTCATAAGTGTATTAACTATATAGGACCTCACTTTCTATTGAATCATTATAGTATCTATGCGCACTTGGAATGAACCCATCTATTAGCTATAGTAGGTATTGTTTCCTGAGAACCTATACAAAATTGCCTGTCACAAGAACATATCCATGATGACTGTGTGAACATAGACTACAAAACGAACAAACAAAAACACACACAAAAAAATAATTATTGAAATAATCAAAAAAATATATATATACAGCGTGGCCCAAAAAGAATGCTACACATGCGATCGTTAAGTTCTTCAACATCATCCACAAAATGTTATTGGCGATTATTTCATGGGTTAGAACATTCTTTTCACAAAATGATAACATGATTATTGATTTTGATTAAGGCGTTTGGATTCGAGGGCTATTTTTCTGAGGCGATGTAATTTCCGTAATTTGCTATTTTTTCAACTCCAGCGATCATCAGAACACTGAAATATTCTCGCGTAACGACTTGCCATGGATGGGCTGCACTATCCAGGTGCAATGACAATGTAAGCCATACCTTACCACTGTCTTCCGTATCAAAGCGAGGCATTCCAGTCGTCTGTCTCCCCGCTTATTCTATGGCACGCTGTTACTTGAGAATATTTTGGTGTTCCCAGGTTCGCGGGAGTTGAGAAAGAAACAAATTTCAGAAATTACATTGCCTCAGAAAAATGGCCCTAGGATCCAAACGCCTTACTCAAAATCAATCATCATGGTATCATTTTGTCGGAAAAGAATGTTCTATAACAAATGAAACAACAGTTAATGGCATTTTGTTCATGATGTTGAAGAAATTAACGATCGTATGTATAGCATTCTTTCTGGGCTACCCTGTATAATATTTAAGATTAGCTTCTAAAAACAGATCTTTTGAAGATTATGAAAGATAATTAAGAGCAAACTTTGAGGGAGCTGTCATAGAATATTCAATAGTTAATGCAAATACTTCAACCTTCTGTATTTAAGGACAATCCCAGGCCAATAGAAAGTTGCTCATACAATGTAACAGAAGCAGAAAGACCAGTGAAACAAAGCGGCCACAATCCGGCAAAAAGGACGTATACCTTAAAAATTTGTATAATCGCCAGAAGTCGGCCTCGGGGGGGGGGAGGGCACGTCGACTTACAATGTGAACCTATCGTGCACGCACGAAGTCGTTAAATCGGAGGCTCTGGCAACGGGCTTGAGCGAAAAATGGGGGTTCCGGAACTGAGCTCAACTTCCAAACAAACCAAATGACTATGCTCCGGAATAAAACGGCGAATTTCCGGCGGCGGTAAGACGCGCGGCGAGCAAGACAAAAATCTGAAGCGAAACGGCAATTTGGGGTCTCTGGAACTGAAAAAAATAAAACATATTTCTGTGCTTTCTGAATTGTGCATTGCTCGTGGAACGGAAATTTGGGCTGAAATGGGCTCAATATAGCTACATAACAGGCGCAATTGCGCAAAAGTCCCTTGCGGGCGGGATCCATGACTGTTACTGTGGAAGCTTTACGGTAAATACTATCCTTTCTGCTTTATTCGTGACTATTTGACGCCATTTTAGTGGCCAAATTCACTTCTTTTTAGTCACATATTTTGTCTATTCAATACAGAACAATACAATCACTTATGATGTTTGTGGCAAGTTAAGTCCCCAAGTAGATTGTGCTGATGATGGCTCTCGGTGACGGAAAATATAAAGTGTATATTGCGAACGAGCGTAGCGAGCGAGGCCAAAATAAAATCGCATTTTTACAATTAAACCGTATAATTGTACATAAAAATTCGCCATGCAAACACAAAAAAACACACACTTGGTTTTCCCCTCCGAGGAAAGAAAAAATTGCAGTTTCACCTTTACAAATCTAAATATTTTGCTTCTTTGATTAGTAGTGTTTTGTAGTATTACGTTGTTAAAGAAATTGTTCGATTAATTAATTCAGATTAATTATTCAGCTTCAATTTGTCACCTAAAGAACGCAAAATATGCTAGATTTGTAAAGGTGAAACATGCAATTTTTTCTTTCCTCGGAGGGGAAAAACAGTGTGTGTTTTTTCACTTTGCCTCGTGACTTACGAGGATGTTTTGCATGGCGAATATTTATGTACAATTATATGGCTTTGATTGTAAAAATGCGATTTATTTTGCCCTCGCTCGCTACGCTTCGATTCGCAATATACAGCTTTTATTTTTCCGTCACCTGCAGAGCCATCATCAGCAACAATCTACCTTGGGACTAACTTGCCACAAACATCATAAGTGATAGTGTATTGATTCTTGTATATAGAATACCGAATCATGGAAATATGTGACTAAAAGAAGTGAACTTTGGCACTAAATGGCGCTCAAATAGTCACGAATCAAAGCAAGAAAGGATGTATTTACCGTAAAAGCTTCCACAGTAACAGTCAGGATCCCGCCCGCAAGGGACTTTTTGCGCACAATTGCGGCCTGTTCATGTAGTGCTATATTGAGCCCCATTTTCAGCCCAAATTTCCGTTCCACGAGCATGCACAATTCAGAAGAGCACAGAAATGTTTTATTTTTTTCAGTTCCAGAGACCCCCAAATTATAGCGTTCGCTTCAGATTTTTTGCGGCCGAAATCCGGG